>JAHBCN010016625.1:0-19253 GCA_019359885.1 Listronotus oregonensis
TTTGTTTTTGTGATTTAGCTAAAGTTCTGACTGTGTAAATCATTCTATTTTGGTAAAAAAAATTGAGATTTATGGATTTCGTGATGTCTCTTTAAATTGGTTCATATTTTTCAGAAAGTGAAAATATAAAATGTGGTGTTCCTTAGGGGTTCTGTTCTTGGACCTTTAATACTTTTATTATACAAAAATAATTTAGCTTTTCTTAGCTTAATAGGAAAAAAAAATTACAATATTTAAGAATAATACAACTATTGTATAGAACAGGGGTTTCCAAACTACGGCCCGAGGGCCACATCCGGCCCGCGGACAGATTTTGTCCGGCCCGCGGAGAGCTAGCATACTTGAAAACTCCTTTTAGAGAACAAATAATTTTTATAACAAATTAAATTTAGTTTACTGAAGTATTCTAATTTTATGTTGAATAATTATTAATATGACATCTACATTGATATGGTTATGGGCTAACTCCGCTAACTCATAACATTCTTGTAGGCTTATTGTTATTGTTTTTGTGATAAGTTGGATAAAGAAACACAAAATTTGTAATGAGTAAAGACATGTATAATATGCAGAAAATTTAACTTCAGTATATAATAACTAACAAATTATTGAAATGAATCCAACTAACATTTTATACATTTTAAATAATCACATAACTTATAACAAACATAATGACATATGAAATACTAATGAGATTTATGTAATTGAGATTTTCCACTGACAATAGTTTGTAGTTGTGGACTAATTTTACTTGTACCAATTATTAAAAGAGATTTAAGATGCTTATCAGTTAATTTCGATCTGTAAACATTTTTTGTGTACTTCATTTTGGAGAAGGTTTTCTCACACAAATAAGTAGTACCAAAAACAGAAAACAGACCACGAGCAAATTTATGCAAATTATCAAATTGTGTGTGAGTTTTGATATTTGTTCTTAATTATATCACTGCATTGTAGATCAATCATTTCCATTTGAAGTTCCGGGGCTAGGGTTTCAATGTCAGTATAAAAAGGATTCTGAAAAATCTTAATTTGATTCGCAATGGTATCAAAGTCCGAGAAACGAGTATCAAAATTTATCTTCAAAGCACTCAAAGTTTCGATTGCAAAATCGAAGGGGAAACTCAGTCTCAGTAGTGTGGCTGAATATTTCACATGTTTTAAAATGTGAAAACATTTACTTCGTAGTTGTGATTGAAACAGTCTCAATTTCTTCCGGAATGATTTGATATTGTGTATAAATCAGGAAGATGCTGGTTTTCTCCTTGCAATCCCAAATTCAGTTCGTTACATGTTTTGTCAAATCAACATAGAATCCCAACTTCCACAGCCATGTTGTTTTGTAATTCAGTAAGAGGGCGATGTTTTTTCATTAAAAAAAAATTTTGATCACTGCTCGAAGTTCAAAAAGCGCTGAAGGACTTTCCCACAACTAAGCCAGCTAGGCAGTATGATAAGGTAAGTCAGTTTCTCCAATCTCTTCAATAAATTGTCGGAATTGTCGGTGATTCACCCCAAAAAAGATCTAATAAAATTAACAGTTGATAGACTGGTTTCAGAATCAGACATATTCAAACATTTTCCAAAAGACTGTTGATGAATGATACAATGTAAGACTAATGGTTTTAAACCCAAACCCGTCATTTTCTACAGCCTTTGACACAAGAGCGACCACCCTTTATTTTTCCCACTCATGTTTTTGCCTCCATCAGTTGTAATACATTTCAAGTTTTTCCATCGAAGGTTCTTTTGATTAATGGCCGTTTCAACTCCTTTAAAAATATCTGTACCAGTAGTTGTGCCATGAATACTATACATATCAAGAAGTTCTTCGTATTCATAGCTTTTATCTCCCTCGAATATAAATCAACCCCCGAGCAGTATGACACATCCGTTGACTCATTCAAGGCCAAAGAAAACCACTCAAAATGTCCATTTTTGTCGAACAGTTGAGAGGATATATTTTCAGCGATGTTTTCTACCCCGAGCCACAGTGTTTGCTGACATACTGACAGTTTTTAATAAATTTACCTTTTCAGGGCACATTTCTTCGGCTACTGCAATTATGCATGCTTTGATCATTTCTCCATCGGTGAATAGTTTTCCACGTTTTGCAATTTCAAGAGCCACACGAAAGCTGGCACGAGTTGCAGCCTCTTGTTCAGTTTTGAGTTTTGTAAATGAAGATTTGCGATTTCAATCCGCGCTGCATACCAATTTTTCTGCCCGCAAACTTCCTGTATATTTTGAGTAATTTTGAAAATGTTTTGTTTCATAATGACGTTTAATGTTATATTTTTGAGAACGGCTTGTTTCATTCAAATCAAACATAGCGCCTTGTTCTGGACTCAATTACGAAATACTGAATGTTCCACTGATCTTTGAATTTTCTGCATTCACTATCAATTTTTCGCTTCTTTTCCATACTACTAATTCCCCACAAAAGCAACAATTCAAATCAAAATACTGTTATAAAGATGTCTTAAACTTAAACACGCACAAACACGTATTAAGGAAGTATGCAATATTTTATTTAACAACAGTGTCATAGGAACTGACTTGTGGTTGCGCCACTACCTTCTTTTTTCCAATTTGCCATTAGAAGTGATGGAAGACACCAAATTTCTCGAACCAACGGATTATTTGTCGTGCTATCTGTTGGTAAATTCTCTTTCCGCTTTGTCCACCAGATGTCGTGTCACGTTACTCCTCTGGCTCGTACTCTACGACTAATCTAGAAATTACAGATAATGACAGGAAAATTAATAATATGAGTGTTGCCGTTTTGGGACTTTAGTCCGATTTGCAGCCTTTTTTAAACGTTGTGTACTTTTTCGGACTTTTTTCATCAGTGGACTATTTCATTTTACCACCGGCAACAATGATAATATGGTTTTGGCCCTCCCGGGAAATTACTGGAGTAATCAGTATGGCCCTAAGGCTGGAAAGTTTGGAGACCCCTGGTATAGAATAACAAAAATACAAATTATTTATTTGATGTAATTTAAAATAATATTTTAAAAATCACAGATTATGCTTTTAGTTATTATAATTTGGGGGTGGTAGGTACTAAAAAAATCCAAAAGTAAAATATTTTTGAATGAATCTTAGTTTAAAGCAAAACGGACATTAAAGATATGTCATAATGTATTTATTAAAATTCTTAGAATAAAATTAGATATTTTGTTGTTAATTGGTTATGTTGTAGCATTTATAACCTAGTTTACTACTTATCAAATGCTACATAATGTGTTGGAGTAATTTAAAAGGCAAATATTGTTTTTGGAAATTTATGGTATTTAAAATTATGTAAGGAATTGAAACCTATCTACTACAGATTTAATTTATTTAATATATTTTTTCCTGGGTCTGTTTTTGTTGGATCCACTCCACTAAAAGGTAATTTTATTTAGCCAGATTAAGTTAATTATATGTTTTGGAGAGCTTGTCATATTTCGATAGTGTTTTCATTTAAAAAGGGCCCAAAAGCACTTTAGAAAAAAATTTCCTTTTAAATTTATATAATAATAAACAAAGTTTAGCTGTCATACAGTTAAGGTTATGTTTTTTTTTCTTCAATGCCTGTCTCTTTAAAGGCTGTAGTCGTGTAGCTTTGTGAATTTGTGGTTTAGAATCCCCATTTTCCAAAATTCGTAACTTTAACTTGCTTGCTTTTAATGTAACTAAAACTAATATATTTTCATTTAAATGTGTACTAAATGACATATTTTTAAATGATGAAATTATAAAATCTTTGCCTGTACTATTTTTTTTGGAATTTATGTCGATGTTACACTGATTAAAAATATATAAGGTTATCATAAATTTAAAATGCCCGTCAAAAACTTATTATTAGGAAAGGTGTATTACATATTGTCTTAAAATAAATTTATTGCATAAAACCATTATATTGCCTATTTTTTATAATATCCCAGAATTTATTATTATTTCTTGTTATTATCCTAGTTTTATTCTGCTTCGAAAATATGTATAATCTAATATGACAATAAAGCTATAATATTATTATTCATGAAAATTAATATACCAACGGCCAAGTGATGATCCGTTGTTAATTACAATGGATTTAGAAATGTTAAAGTTAACAATGGTTTAAATGTTTAACAAAATGTCAATTTTGAAAAGGTTGCCTACAAAAATCATTAAATAACACTGACAATGACTTTTTGTTAAACATTCTAAACCGTTGTTAACTTTTAACAATTGCTCAGTCCATTTGCGATCATCACGCGGCCGCAAATTTCATACCCTTAAAAGAAACAATAACAAAGTTATAATAGGAAGGAAAATACGCTAAAACCTTTCTTGTAAAACACACACTCCGTTCGTCTGGCCGGAAGTAGATCAGCATACTACCATACGCCTAAATGCGTTTGTAAAATATTATTGGAATAGATTTTAAATACTAAATGTTTGCTCTTTTTTTTCACCCACAGTATATAAAATAAAACATGTAAAGTATGCAGTTATTGCATTGAGACAAATTTTCCAAATTAATTTATACATTAAGTAATCTCAACTAAGCATAAATCAGACGCATATTTACAAAGTAAAAAAAATCAAATTAATGAAACCTTGAAATGTCGTCTGCGCAATACACATACCTGTCTGGCCACATCAAAATAAAATAAAACAGTTGGCAAAAAGCTTTTTTCGATATCTAAAAACTGAAAATTGTAAACCACATTATACCAGTTTTTTCTCAAATCAAGGTGAAAAACTGCTTTTTAATATCGGTTGAATTTCAAATAAGCTATTAGCAAACTGAACCCTGTGGATTTTTATTAGATACCACACCAGTCGGATTTACCAGACCTGCCTAATTTATTACCTGACCGGGTCTTAAAAAATATTTTTAATTGACTAATTAGTTCAAGGTTTGGTCTTTGTTATAAAGAACTAGCTTCGCGCTTTGGGATAAGGAATAAAGAAAATATCGATTACTTTTTTATATAAATCAATAATTATTTAAATACTTCAAATTACCTATAGACTGTAATTAACCTGTGGCCTGGGTCCCAGGTTGCGTATTGGCATTGTCTCCTATGGCACAACGCAGCCCTAGAAAATGTATGTCGAATCACGGAAAATAATTCCCTCATAAAATGGTGGACATTCTCTCCTGCGTTAGACAACACGTGATAAATACAGGGTGTTTCAAAAAACATGGACCATCGCTCGTGGGGTGATTCTTTACTAAAAAATAATAAAAAAAAGTCCTATGCACATGGGTCCGGAGCATGGTTTTACATAGTTTCTTTTTTTTCATTTTTTTTTTCAAATGACTTAAATACCACTCAAACCGATTTTAATGAAACTTAGAATCTTGAAAGTGTATTATAAGTGCATGTTTTAAGTAAAAATCTGCTTACAGTTGCGGCAGCGTGCGTACGGGGTAATTGTAAAAATGATTTAGAGAAAGAAATGCGCCACTGACTTTTGCCAATTTTGATGCACCAGTTATGAAGCTTATTACATAAGCCACAAAAGTTACCTCTGGTATTTTTTGTTTAGGGTTAGCAGATATGGTTAATTTTATAAAAATGTGCTAAAGTACCCATTCGTCGGCGTAATGCAAAAAATAATCGGTATAATGCCACGAAACTTGTAGTTTTTGACATTCCTAAATCTCAATAATTTTGAAGTGCTTTGTAGAAGTCAAAAGTGTTTTCGTGTTATTCTTTAAATTTAGCAGTTTTTTCGATTTTAGTTATTTGTTGATCGTGTTTGTTTGTTTGTTTCGTTATTTTTTGATTCGTGTTTAGATATTAAGCTGCTCATTAATATTATTTCCTCCTATCAAGATGGTTTTCATCAACTACACTTCAGGCGAATTGACTGATATGTTGTTAATTTATGGACAAAAAAATTTAAAAAATGCTAGACAAGCTGTGCGAGTTTATCAGGAAACTTATCCCCAAAGAAGAATTCCTGGTAAAAATATTTTTCCACGTATTGTAAGTCATTTAAGAGAAACTGGTTCTTTAAAACCTTTAAAAGTTCTGGACGCAGAAGATACCGCCGAACTATACGAGTCGAAGAGGCAATATTAGATAGAGTTGAACGTGATCCTAGTACAAGTACGAGAATTGTTGCCAATAAACTGGGAAATATTTCGGCATTATCAGTTCACAGAACTCTGAAGGAGCAAAGTTTATATCCCTATCATTTTACACGTGTCCAGGAACTTCTACCTAGAGACTTTCAACCAAGGGTAATGATTTGTCAATGGTTCTTAAACAAACTGAGACACGATCATCATTTTTCTAAACGTGTACTATCCACTGATAAGGCGTCATTTACGCGAGAAGGTATAGTAAATTTTCACAATTTACATACATGGGCCAATGAAAACCCTCACTCTCTACGAGTAGCAAATTCGCAGTATCAATTTTTCATCAATATTTGGGCTTCATATTGGAAATCACATAATTGGTCCTGTTGTTCTACCGAATCGTCTTGAACAGGAATCATATTTAATTTTTTTACAAAATGATTTGCCGGAGTTACTACCACTTTTTGTGAGAAATGGTACAATGTGGTTCCAGCATGACGGTGCGCCCGCACATTTTGCAGCAGTTGTAAGAACATATTTAGCTGACACATACGGTCACCGATGGATTGGTCGTGAAGGTCCGGTGCCATGGCCACCTCGATCTCCGGACCTGAATCCACTAGATTTTTATTTGTGGGGTCATTTAAAAGAAATAGTTTATAAAACACCATTAAATACACGAGAAGAATTATTGGAAAGAATAGAAAATGCATTTGTCATCATTAGAGAAGATCACAATATTTGCAGAAGAGTAAGAAGATCTTTGCGGAGAAGGTTAAATGCTTGTAACAACGCTTATGGTGGTCACTTTTAACATTTTCTTTAGCTTTAAGTCAATTGTGTATTGTACAAAAACAAGAGTTTTGAATAATCATGGTGTTTCTACGATTACATTTTCATTACGCCGACGAATGGGTACTTTGCACATTTTTATAAAATTAACCATATCTGCTCAGGGAATCCCTAAACGAAAAAATACCAAGAGGTAACTTTTGTGGCTTATGTAATAAGCTTCATAACTGGTGCATCAAAATTGGCAAAACTCAGTGGCGCACATATTCTTTCTCTAAATACATTTTTACAGTTACCCCGTACGCACGCCACTGCCGCAGCTGTAAGCAGATTTTTACTTAAAACTATGCACTTTATTAATACACTTTTAAGTTTCAAGTTTCATTAAAATCGGTTGAGTCGTATTTAAGTAATTTGAAAAAAATTGAATCTGCTTTTTGCTTGACATAAGAGACATTTTAAATATTTGCATAAGAAAATTATTGAGCGAAAAAAATTGAACTAGCTATGGTATTTTCGGAAATTTGGGATTCAATAATCCAATTTAAATAAATTTACAAAAAAAAAAAAAAAGAGAAGATTTGCTGTTAAAAGTTCCATTTTTCTCTCCTGTCACCTGTCACAAATATAATAATTTTAATAGTCCGGTCAAATTAGACCAAAAAATAAGAGTATAGTAGGTACATAAATTTACATCAAGCTGAGAGTAAGTTAAATTGTTCATAACATTATTAAAAATAACATTTCCCAATTCCTCCTTGTTTCGATACTTGGAAAAAAATTGACTCGAGGTCAAAGGTTTTCCGCGATTTTCTTCAAAACGATAAGTTTTATCGTAAAATTACCTTTGACAAAAATTGTGGATCATAAAATAATGTATAAAAAAGGTTAATTAAAAACTATTGTATAATAACAGATATTAACAAGGGTTGGAATTGATAAAAGCAATGGAAATTAAAAAAAAAAGTGGAAAATTTTATTTGTTAAATTCATAATATTTAATTACTTCTTCTTGTTGTTCTTCTTTTTAATTTTTTCTTCTTCTTGATCTCATCTTTTTTTTTTTCATCCTGGGTGTAAGTGAATTACGTCAATATTCAACATTAGAACGCGACCGGTCTTGACAATTCGTGTACGCCAGAGAACAAAACATTCCAACTTTTTTCCAACCACAGTTAGCACTGCATTCCTTTTTACAGTTGAAAAAAATTGTGTTTAGCAGTTTTTTCGGCGCAGGTGGTAGTAAAGTCTGAATTGATTCCAATGTATTACAACAACAACTTCCAACCCCAATCTTTTGGGTCTAGCTGATAACCGAGCCACACTTAAACTTGATATACCCGAAAAAGATGTTGATAAGCAGCAACTGAGGTTGGAGGAAGATAAGCTAATTGCACTTGTTTTTTATTTTAAGTGTTTTTAACAAAACATGCATATCGATACTTATCCAAGCAGGAAGTTTTTTAGGAGCTCCGTACTTACAAAGAAGAAAGCGAATTCGTTGGTGATAATTTCTTGTAAAGTTAAACTTTTTTAAAAAAACTTAGCACATTCAACTAAATCTTGTTTTCAAACATTTTAAAGACTGTTGTTTTACCCCTCCTGTAAAATGTCTCAAGGTTACACAAGCGTATAAATTAAGGGACTGAGTTTCATTTTACCTGATATTCTCATAGTTATACTTATGTATATTTTTTATTTTAAATGTAAGTTGCAATCACCAATGGAAAAATATTTTCCTACGAGCGTGCGGAAAAGTGATCTTTTCTGCACGCCGTGCGGAAAAGTAAAACTACTCTAAAATCTTACAGGTAAGCAAGATTTATATGTATTTTAGTAATTGTAGACTATTTCATGCAATATACGAAGCCATTGCAAGTTTTAGTTTATTCTCTTTTTTGTTTGTTACCTCTTAATTTTCAATATTTCAACTAAAACACAAAAAAAAAAACATTTTTTTAATTACCCTGTATAATAATAATAAATGATTATGACAAGTCAAGAAACAATATGTAATCTTGGTGATTTTAACACATGTCAGATTTTTTCTTCGTTTTCATATGAACAAGCAATTGCACAAATGAATTTCAATACAAACGAGTATTTTAATGAAAAGGCGTCATGGTATCTTTTTTTAATTAAATAAAAATCCGACAAAAATAATTATTTAATATGAGTAGTTCCGATGAGGAGCTACCAGATTCTATCCTGACGCAGCAAATACCGTAAGTTTGATTTTATTACCAGCAAAATCTCGTGAAAAATATGAGAATCAATATAGTCATTTCGAAAACTGGTGCTCCAGCAAGGGGACAAAAAGTATTAAAGAAGAAGTGTTCTTGGCCTATTTTGCGAATTTGCAAAAAACATATAAACCTAATACTTTATGGAGTAAGTACTCTATGTTAAAATGTGTCCTCAAAGTGAAAAGGAACATTGATTTAAATTCATATTTCAAGCTAACATCACTACTTAAACACCAAAACGTGGGATACCGGCCAAAAAAATCAAAAACTTTCAGCAAAGAAGAAGTTTCAAGATTCATGAAAGAAGCACCTGATAATATTTACCTTCTAATAAAAGTTGCTACAATTTTTGGATTAGCCGGTGTTTGTAGGAGAGATGAACTTACAAAAATAATGATTGATGACATACAGGATAATGAAAATTTGATAGTGGTGAAAATTCCTGACAGTAAAAATAACACTTTCAGAATCTTTGTAGTGTCCGATGAAACAAATAACGGACTTTATCTGCAATTGTACCGTAAATATGCAAATTTGCGAAAACCACATACCCCACACAGACGTTTTTTGTCCAGTATAAACAAGGAGCATGCAGTACGCAATGTGTGGGAATAAATTCAATAGGTAAAATGCCTTCAGAAATTGCTGCATACCTAAAATTAAAAATCCAGAAGAGTACACTGGACATAGTTTTCGTCGATCCTCTGCGACTATGTTAGCGGATTCTGGAGAAGGAATTACCAATGTCAAGCGACTTGGGGGCTGGAAATCAACGGCTGTAGCTGAGAGCTACATTGATGAATCCACAAATCAGAAAAAGGATATGTCGAATAAAATATTGACCATGAACAACTCCCCTCCTGAGCTAAGTCAACCTTCATCAAGCCGTACAATAAGCGCTTCCATAAGCCACCCGCTAAATGAAATTACAGGTTCTGCAATTAATTTACAATATGCTAATAACTGTTCGTTTGTTGTAAATGTTATCAACAAATAATTTCCATTTATAAATATGTTGTAGTAGTTCTTTCAGATTAAACATAATTTAAAAAATAATCATTGCTTTAATATTGGTATTATCTGACGCTCGTAGGAAAAATTTTGTTCCTAACGCTTGCGCAAAGTGACTTTTCCGCACTTGACGCTTGCCCGAACTCCGCTTCGCGTCGTTCGGGCCACGGCAGTCGCGTGCGGAAAAGTATCACTTTGCGCACTTGTTAGGAAAATAACTATTTTACTTATATTACATCTACAAAGATGTATATACGTGACGTACTTATGCATACAATGACGCTAACAACTTTTTAAATCGTTATATCTCAGGAACGGTGGCTTTTATAAAAAAAAATATTAATATCTTTTTTATAAATTACTTTATAGTCTATAATTTTGTTTTAGGTAATTTTACGATAAAACTTACCGTTTTGAAGAAAAGCCCGAAATACCCATTTTTTTGACCTTTAACTTCGAGTCATTTTTTCCACGTACCGGAACGATGGAGAATGTTGAAATGTTATTTTTAATTATGTTTTAAGCATTATTGGTTCTGGTCACAATAAAATCCTTAAGAAATCATCACAAACCATCTCCATATTCCAAAAATTATTGTTTGGTGTGCAGTAGGATCATTTGGCATTATTAGTTCATATTTTTTTGAAGATGGAAATAACCGTCCCCTAACAGCGACCAGCGAGTTTATTTCTAAATTGGAAAAAAAATTACCAAATAATGCGTAATTATTTCAACAAGATGAAGCAACAGCTTACACCTCTGGAGATCTGCGAGGAGTGTTTAATGGGCGACGTATTGCAAGATTTAGGAATTTAAATTGGCCTTCGAGGTCCCCGGAATTTTTTCTGTGAGGCAATTTAAAAGCGAAGGATTTTGCAATTCGTCCAGAAAACATTCAAAAAATCAAAGTCCAAATTGCTAAAGAAGTCCGGCAAAAAGATCAGGTTCTGATTCATCGTGTCATGAATTATTTCTTATCCAAACTTAAAAAATGCATTGAAGCTGATGGTGGTCACTTAAAAGTCGTAATTTTTAAAAGTTAGGATAAGTCGTATGTTACAGTAACCACAACTAACCACAACTAACGCACGAGCTGCCACTGTTTTTAAATATTATCAATTATACACAAAATTGTAGCTTTATACCGCGGTGGTTTAATCAAGATGGCTGCCAGCTATCCGACTAAAAGTAACTTAATTATTTCAAATCTTAGTATATTGCAAACTCAAATCCATTAGGCAAAATTATTTAAACGTCTTATAAAAATAAAATATACGATTGTTCCTTAAGTTGGTAGTTTGAAAATAGATTTATCTGCTACTTGAAAGCACGATGTGCCTGCCCGCAACGTAAAAAGTTTATTTTTAAATTTGACGAAAAAAGTTGGCTCACTTTCAAGTGTTCCGGTTCTGAGTAGTATTTTTTTAATTTATGGCCCATCAGCTGTTTGTTTTACTCAGTAATGTACAATAAAAATGTTAAAATGTTTGATAAACGGCAAAAAGTAGTATTTTTTCTTAATGCATTCATATATTAAGGCGCCAATAAAATAATTTAAAGATTTCAACAGGAACTCTGGTAGAGAATTTTTTTACGGGGACGTTTGAATCAATTTTTTTATTTTTTACAATGGGTCCCTTGCGTAAAATTTATTTTGATTCAAAAACCTTAAACACTTTTTTTGCCTATTAAAAACCCATTTGTCAAATAAATTGTCTGAGAAAAAGTTGATATTGGCGTAATTACGATGAAAACAGCTAAAAGGTCTATTCAAACACGTCAGTAAAATCTCAGTATCGTATCACATCCGTCGTCATTTATTTTTTGTAAATAAATATACAGGTTGTCCCAAAGGTAACGGGACACAGAGTAACAGCAGATTCCTTAGGTAGAAATAATGCAATTAACGTAAACTTGCCTTATCCCAAAGGTGATAATAACTAAGATACAGGGTGTCAAACTTTTAATTTTGTTTTCGTTTTTTCGTAATAATTTCTTAACTAAATGACATGGCGGTACAAAATTGGGGATTTGCGGGTTTAAATTCGTCCATACTTTTGATGTTGCTGGTAGAGGGCGCCATCTACGGCCTACCACACTTGTCTTAGATGGCATACTTTTCTAAGCTTAGTATATTAACATGTTTATTAAAAAAAATTACTGTAATTCCCTCTGCGTCAAAAATGTACTTCATTTAGGTCTCTAGGAGCAACTCTTTACGAGATAAATGCATTTTAAAGTACCCCGCAATTTTCCTATGGAAAATGGTTTTCGGCCAATTGTTTTTAAACTTGGCAAAGTAATAGTTTTTAACACGCTGATCAAAAGTCTCCAATGAGACAAAACTCAAAAACCCCTCTAACCCCTTCAAAATCAGCCTTAAAGGTCACTAGGGATTTGGAGAATTTTAAGGGTGGTTTTGAGGGGGTTAGAGAAGTTTTTGGGTTTTGTGCCCTTGGAGACTTTTGATCAGCGTGTTAAAACTATACTTTGCAAAGTTTAAAAACAATTGGTCAAAACCCATTTTCCATAGAAAAATTGCGGGGGTCCTTTAAAATGCATTTATCTCGAAAACAGTTGCTCCTAGATACTTAAATATACATTTTTGACGCAGGAAGATTTATAGTAACTTCTTTTTTAATAAACAGGTCAATATACTAAGCTTAAAAAAAGTTATGCCATCTAGAACAAGTTCCATTTTGATACCGGGATCATCATAATTAGAAAAAACGAAAACAAAAATTCAAAGTTTGATACCCTGTATCATTTATTAAGAAAACGAAATAAAAGTTTACCCTATTATTATTATCGACCTTTGAAAGCAAAAATCCACCTGAAAAAGCTTCTCTGTGTTCCAGGTGAAAATCGGCGGAATTTTAGGAATGTTTATGCAATTTTAAGTTTATGTCAATGGGGCGTCATAACTCAAAAACTAGCGGGCTTCGACAAAAATCGGCAATTGGCCCGATAAGTAAAAAATTACCTGACAAACTTACGAGTCTAGGACTTTTCCAATATACTTAACATTAATATATACTTAACTTACTTAAAGGCTTTATATAGCCACTTTTTTTATTCGCAATTACAGAAGGCTACACAAACCATAAAGTCAGTTCTGCAGACACTTGTTGATTATTCAGTCTGTTAAAAAGGACCTTTTTATTTTTACAACTTGCAAATCATTAAAAAACTTTAGGAAAAGATAGGAACAAACGGTACACGGCAAGAAACGAATAAGTTTTCTCCTTGTTACGTCAAATAAAAAAATGGTTACTGCAATAAAAATTGCAGTTACCATTTTTGCCAGTATTCCTCTTCAACTACACAACCACTATTATGCACCATTTTTAATATTTTTATTTAATTGTTTACATTTAAATTAAGCATGATTTAAGAAATAATTGACCACAGCTGGCGCTGCAATCGATTCAACTGTCCCCATCATATACTCCGCTCCCTGCCAATACAAGATGCCATTGGCCTAAATTTGCATTTTTTGAGCAAGAAAAGGGACGAAAAAAGCATAATTTTATCTGGTAAAATTTTATAAATTAATAACAAAATATATTTTAAAATTTTAAAATAACTTTAATACATCTAAAACATTTAATTTGTTTACAAAACAAAAGTTCAATAAATGCATTTAAGTGCATATATTTTTTTATTTTATAATAAGAATAAGTATGTTTTAACAAACTACTTTCACTGGTCATTGTACTGTTAATATCAACATGTTGATGAAGTAACTTTTAGTAAAGTCTACTTAAGTGCAGTGTTAATTCGATAAGCTGTGTAATTTATAGTATAATTATGTTTTTATGTAATGGATAAGACTTCTTTATACTGGTATTTTAGCTTTTAACAAACTTACTGGATTATCTGAGGCTCCACTGCATTATTGCACATACCTGAAACAAATTACAAAGAATTAATTATAATTTCCAGTAAAGGGATGAAAAAACAAAGGTTATAAAAAAATAATTAAAACTTAATTGGTGTCTTAACTTGTTTATTTTAATGCATTAAAGGCATAATCATATTGGCTGCCGCCACATAATAGCAATACGTAACCCTTCTTCATACTTCGTTCAGTTACGTATTGCTGATTTCTTTGTTTTAAATTACTTGCAAACCAACAATAAATTTTTTCTCGAGTTTTCATATTAAATAATTTTTGGAGCAATATATATGTTACTGTGAAAGTCCGAAAATGGTTGAATGTCGACATTCACCGGTGAATGTCAAATATTAAAAAAAACTGAACGAAAACTAACAAGACTAACAACTTTAATGCGTTCTGGTTAAAACTAATAATTTTGGTTAGTTGTGGTTAGTTTTCGTTTAGTTTTTACTGGTGAATGTCGACATTCACCAATTTCGGACTTTCACGGTAACATATACATGGTTTACCGTACCAAAAGCTGTGCACTAATCCAAGGATAACAGAGCACATTTCTTATTCTGATCAATAATTAATTGAACATCTATGATAAGATCAGTAAAATTGCTGCTGCCTCTGTATCACAATTTGCAAAAAGCATATTGACATTCGAGGAGTTTCTAATTTTCTACAAAGCGTACTAATTATTCATAATTTGATTTGGTTAGATGGCACCTCACAATACTCAGTGCAGCAAGGATCAAAATTTAAGTAGCGCGTCTCGTATTCAATTTTATTACAGCATATTTCACAATACATGAATGGGTAACAGACGGCAACCATCTACTGACCAAAGGAGCGAAGCATACTCCTCTCAACCTTTGACTAGCTTGTCTGATGAGATCTGATATAGATCGAAACCGGTCACAAGATGTCGTTAGGTGAAATCTCTACAAAGTTAGTTAAAGAAATTAACTACACTATTGTATTTCACAATAATTCGTTGATTTCTCGTTTTACCTGCTACTGTTAATCGTAAAACTCCATAAACTTTGGGTACCCGCACAAAGTGTCGGTAATTTTAAAGGAATTAAAACAAACATAAATTCAATAATAATTAAATCGACAGTCTCAATCTTGAAATCGGTGAGTCACAAAACACAGCTGCAGATTTCCAAACGGAACAAGAAAGAATTTTGTCACATAAATCTGAGAATTAAATCGGTACTTTAAATTCCATTTAATCCTACAATTTCAACATATCTCTCCTGAAGTTAAATTAAACATGGCAATTAGTAATCTCAATCCGAAATAAATTGCCCCTTTCAATAAGCCTTTCATTAAATGTCAATTGGACTTTAGTCGAGTTGCAGCCAGTAAACATATTATGGAGTTTTAGCGTAGTGTCTTCTACCTTATACAGGGTGTTCGAAAAAGCACGGCCCAATTTCAAAAGGTGATTCCTCATTAAAAAATATTTTAAAAAAAGTTACTCAAATATGGGTCCTAAAATTATCAAATCCAGTGGCGCCTTATCGAAAATAATTGTTAAAAAATAAAATAATATTTATATATATATATATATATATATATATATATATATATATATATATATATATATATATATATATATATATATATACAGTATCTCCACGTGCATTTATTTGTGAAGATATGGAAATAAGTTACTAGGAAAGGAGTTGTTTAGAATTAAAAGGTAGTCTTTAATACCAATTTTCAAAAAAATCGGCTCACTTTTATTTATTTGTGATTAAATTTATTTTAATATCAATTTAACTTTTTAATATTAATTTTATCAAATTTACGTTACTGCGGCTAATAAATTATAAAAGAGAAGTGTCAATAAAGTTTGTCACTATCAACGCCTACTAGTACAATAATGAGTTGTTAATTTGGGATTAGATAATATTAAAATAATTTTTATCACAAATTAATAAAAGTAGGCCGATTTTTGAAAAATGATATTAGGAACTATCTTTTACTTTTGAACAACTTTTCTAGTAACCTATTTCCATATATTCTCAAATAAATGCACTTGACTCTTGAACCATTTAAAGTTTTTTCAATTTTTCTGAATACCGCGTATAAAATTTGTTAAATGTTTTAATCAATCTTACTCTAAGAAGTAGCAAAATTTTTTCAAGGGTAGCTTTTTTTGATAAAATTAAAAATAAAAAGTTTTACTATTCAACACCTTTTCCGTGGACGTACTGGTGTGTCCACGGAAAAGGTGTTAAATAGAAAAACTTCTTTTTATTTTTAATTTTATCGAAAAAAAGTTACTTGTAATAAAAATGTTTGCTATTTCTTAGAGTAAGGTGGGATAAAGCATTTATATACGCGATTATTCAGAAAATTGGAAAAATGGTACAAAAGTAAGTACATTTATTTGCAAAGATATGGAAATAAGTTACTAGAAAAAGTTGTTCTAACGTAAAAGGTAGTCTCTAATACCAATTTTCGAAAAAATCGGCCCACTTTTATTTATTTGTGATTAAAATTTTATTATCAGTTAACTAATTCCAAATTTTTGTACTAGTAGGCGTTGATAGTGACAAGCTTTATTGACACTTTGCTTTTATAATTCATTAGCCGCAGTATCGTCAGCTTTAAATGCTTACTTAACAGCAAAAAAATTGATAATAAATTGATATTAAAAATTTAAATCGATATTAAAATAAATTTAATCACAAAAAATAAAAGTAGGCCGATTTTTTCGGATATTGGTATTAGAGACTACCTTTTAATTTTAAACAACAATTTTAACTAATTTATTTCCATATCTTCTCAAATAAATGCACTTTACTCTTGTACCATTTTAAGTTTTTTCAATTTTCTGAACACCGCGTATAAAATATGTTAAATGTTTCCATCCCAATCTTACTCTCAAAAGTAGCAAAATTTTTTATAAAAGGGGTAGGTTTTTCGATAAAATCAAAAAAAAAATTTTTTTTCTCTTCAACACCTTTTCCGTGGACATACTGTATATATATATATATATATATATATATAAAATATATATATATATATATATATATATATATATATATATTTTTTAATTTAATTTTTTATTTTTTTTTATTTTAATATAAAATTATTTTAATTTTTAATTTTTTTTTAAACTTTTGGGTTCAAAATTTTTTTAATTAAAAAATTTTTTTAATTTTACTTTATAATTATTCCCTTTTTTTGTGTGTTACCTAAAAGCACAAATTTACAATATAAATTATTTTTTTTGGCTTCCCTAAAAGGGAAATCTGTCCATTAACAAAAAAAAACTTTAAAAATACATGTATTTTACTTTTTTTTATTGTTAAGGGAAAAATAAAACAATCTACAAACTTTTTTTTAAATTTTCCCAGGACATGAAAAATTAAAATATTTATTTATACTGAAACGGCAGTTAGCAGTTCCTTCCGTAGGTATCCTGAGACAAGATAAGAGTTCAAAACATTATTTTTTTTTATTTGTAATTAATTTTAAAAACAGTTTTATAAAATATAAAGGATGCGTAATTTGTTGTTTTTATTTAGCTACGATGATTAAACATGAAAATAGAAAAGTTATTATATTTTTAAATGTGAGGAGGGTGAGATAAATAATTTTGCATGATACGACAAAACTGAAATTGGCCCTTGGTTTTTTATATCTATTTTATCATTTATAGAGTTTTTATGTTTTTTTTAAAAAAAAAGCATTTCTTGGAAAATTTTTTTTTTTTTATTTGGTTCTGTTTTTAAAATTTTTTTTTATAATTAAAATTTTTTTTTTATTTTTTTTAATTTAAACGTTTTATTTTTTTGTTATATTTTCCCTTTAATCAATTTTTTAAAAAAATGTGTTTTTGGCCAAAAATAGAATAAAAGTCTTTTTTCATTTAAAAATTTTAATTATGGTTTTTTTTGTTTAAGTTTTTAAAATTTAAAGAAAATTTAATTTTAAAAAACAAATTTTAATTTAAAAATTTTTATATATTTAATAAAATTTTTTAAAATTTAAATTTAAATTTAAAATTTAAAAAAAAAATATTTAAAATAAAATTATTTAATTATATTTTAAAAAATTTTTTAATTAAAAAAAATTTTTTTGTATGTTTTTTTTAAAAAAATTTAATTTTAAAAAACTTTTAAATTTAAAAAAAAAAACTAAAAAAGATTTTTTATTAAAAAGGGGAAAAAAAATAAAAAAAAGGTTAAAAAAAGGTTTTTTAAAATTATTTAAAATTAAAAAAAAAATTTTTTATATTTTGCTTAAAAATTTAAAAAATTTTTAAATTAAATTTTTTATTTATAAATTGAAAAAAATTTAAAATTTTTTTTAAAAAAATAATTTATTAACCCCTTTAATTATTTTTTTCCTTTTTTAAAATAGGAAATTTTGTTTTAAAAATTCAAATTTGGGTTAAACCCTTTTTAAAAAATTGGGAAAAAATTTTGAAAATTTTAAGGGGGAAAAATTAATTACCTTTTAAAAATAAAATTTTTAAAATTTTAAAATGGTTTTAAATGGGTATTCATAAATTACCATATCTTGAACCAAAAATTAATTTGTAAAAACCAAAACATTATTTTTTTATTAATCATATATAAAAATTAAAAATATGTATATTCAATCATTCATTGAGATTAAAAGGAAAAAAAAAAAATCATTCTTAAAAATATTAATAACTTACATAGCAGATTTATTAAAAAAAATTTTTTAAAAAAACCCCGAATTTTTTTTACCTTTTTTTAAAAAGGGTATTATTTTTTAAAATTTACTAGGTCTGTTTGTTATTAAAAAATAGTGTACAATATTTTAAAACAGTATAATTTATTCTAAGAGAAAAAATAAAATAAAACAAAATTTAAAGATACAAACGGAACTTTTAATTCCTCTTTTATACCAGCAAAGAGTGTCCTAAATGTTAAATAATTTTATTATTTCCTTTTAAAATGATATGGAAATATTTAATACCATTATATTTGCTAATGGTAACCTACAAAAAGCAAATTATTAATCCACCATGAGAAACAAGGAAGAAACTGTTCTCACATGAAGGATTACATAGCAATTACTTTTTTTTTTTATCGCAATAATCGCAATAACTGCAGAATAGTGAAACTATTACAATTTGATCCGGTAGACACGTAAACATGTTAAGATATCATATCGTACCACCCCCCGAAAAATAAAATTTCTCTATATTTATGTTTCGTACAGGACGGCCCCTTAAATATTGGCAAAAAAA
>JAHBCN010016626.1:0-19464 GCA_019359885.1 Listronotus oregonensis
TCAAAAAAAAAAAAATATTGTCAAAAAACCCGTCATCTGTTTGCTTTTAACCCTAAATTTTATTTATTTATACTTTTTTTTAAAAAAATTTAAAATAAAAATTTTGCTTTTAATAAGCTTTTAATAGGCATTTTTTTATTACTAATGTTTTACCTTAGTAAAGAGATTTTGTGTAAAATTGTAGAGTGTTTAATATCGTTGCAACATTAAATTTGTCATTCCCTAAAAATAAAAATCTGTGTTAATTTTACAAATATGCTTATATTTAAACAAAGTTAGGCAAAATTAATTTAATTTTGAATAATTTATAAAAGTGTTTTAGTTGAATATTAAAAAACAAAAAAAAAAAAGGGTTTTTTTTAAAAAAAAAAAAAAAATTTTAGGAGGCTTTTTTTTGGCATTTAGGAAAATTTTTTTATTCTTAACAATTTTTTTTTTTAAATTTTTTAATTTTCTGTTAAAAAATTTATTTTCTAATATTTTTATTTTTTGACTTACCCTGTATGCTGTTTGAGTTGCAACCATTCTAGGTGCACCTAATATGATTATTGAATATGCACCAACTTTTGCTAATATTTGTATTTCGATTGTGCAATTTATAAGAAAAAATCCAATATGTTGCAACTTAAATGACCACACTGTATATTTATTTGCACAAGGTATGTGCAAAATTAAAATTGTGTTAGTTAGGGGTTGAAGAGTGTTTGCGAAAAAAATTTCTTTAGGCTAAATTATCCTTCTTACCTGACGTTCTAAAAAAAACCCCAAACCATTAGAATCATTTTATGTTAGGGCCAAAAACCGCCCTTATTGACCCTCCTTCTTTATAATGTTCCTTATATAAGTAATAGGTTATTGACTATGCACTTTCAAAAGAAATTACAACGTTAATACTTTTACTTACCTATACTGTTTTGTAAGTTCAATTGACCCCTGAAATATAAGAAAACTGCAGAGTGCTACCATTAAAAGAAGTGTATTTTTGCCATACGGACAAATTTGTTCACTTTTTTGTTTTTAATTTTAACCCAAATTATATGCATTTTTGTACAAGCGTTTTTTTTAAAAAAATTTCCGGGGTTTTCCCTTTAAAAGAAAGAAGACAAAAATATACTTAAAAACCTTTTCAAATTTTTGCTCCATAACTTTTTTTCACGTGAATTTAGGTAAATTTTTCCAAAAACCGTTTTAACGTAACAAAAAGTGCACAAATACACCTCTTTGACCACCTCGCGTTTTTTTTAACATTTTAGAGTTACATGTATAAAACAATAAAACTTTTTTAAAGTTGCAGTATCTTTTACTTTTTTTTTGGCATAGTCAATAACCTATAAATTATTTAACTTAATCGAGATAAAATATAGATTTTTTAAATTTACAGAAAAGTTATTCTTATTTTTTTTCTAAATGCTTTAAAAAAAAATTTATATATTGTTTAGTAAGAATTTTTACGATTTGTAATAAAAAAAAATTTTTTAAACGGTAAGCTTACTGTTTTATTACCGAAATTTGGCAGGAATTTTTACTTTTATAATACAAAATAAACTTAAAAAGAATATAAAATAATTTTAACTCTGCGATCGGTGTTGGCGAAGCATACACTTGTAAGAATTTCTTCTTTTAAAATTTTATTTAAAAAAGGGAATATATCGGCAAACCTTAAAAATTACAGTTTTTTAAGGACAAAATTACTTTAAGTGTTAAATGTAATAGAGACATAACTTTTGGACCGTGCGCTTGATAACATCATTAACGGTATTGACTGTCACTACACGCAGAAAGTCATGTTCTCCTGGATAACTTTCTAATATTGAGCCTGGTGCCAGTAGAGTGAAAGCTGGTAATGACTAATAATTAGGACCACAGAACTAATTTTAAAAGTTTTTTCATTTTTTTTTTTTTTGCCAATATGGTTAGATAATCTTAGGATATTTTTCCAAAAGTTTTGGAGCATTTACTGTAGTTTATGGAGCTTGCTGAAATCATTTGGTGCTAATTTAAAGGGTTATTTTGTGAAATAAATAATAAAATTATGCCGATTGTTGTACATTTAGAAGCCAAATATGAAGGCACTGACTCATATTAATAATTAATGTTAATTTTTCGCTTCACCTGTTGACTCAAAGTATAGATTCCTAAATTTTTAATATGGCTCTCGTGAATTTGCCAATAAACCCAATTAACGTGGAGGGGTTTTATTTTTTTATAGGATTAATTTACTTTAGTTCAATTCGTAATTTTAAAGTTAATTATAAAGTTATTAGGACCAAAGTTGTGCTACTCATTAGAGACTTTTAAATTTTTAAATGTTTATATAAGTTAAATTTTTTATCTTTAATTTTTCTATAATGTAATCTAACCCCACCTAATTTGATAAAATTATTCTGTTCTACACTAAGTGGTAAAAGTGGATTTATACACACAAAAAACATAAAAATAAAAACACCTTAAAAAAAATAAAATTAACATAAAATAATACTAAAACGTAACCCTCAAAATGTCCAATTTTTAACATTTTATATAAATTTTTGATAAAATTACAACTACGCAAATACCATTGATTGAAACATGTGATAGAACGACAAGGTGACTGCCGCGTCAGCTATTTATTTGTGTTTATTCATTTTTGAATGTTGCGTCCTTCTTGATCATATTATATGATTGGAAAGCTTTAGACCTTTTTAATTGGGTTTTTATTAAAACTACTTATTTTAGTTTTTTATTTTAGGTTATTTTATAACTTTCATACAACAACATCAAGAAATTAAAGAAGTAGCGCAAAACGAATAAAAATTACTTTTTTAGAGACTTTCTTATTGGTTACTCTTATTTTTTTTTAAAAATTTTTTTACTGTATAAATAGAGTATTTATATTTCGTATTTTATTCCTTATTTTGTTTTTATTTTTTATTAATTTTTTTATTTTTTTTTAAATTTTAAAAATTTTTACTTTTAAAAAAAAAAAAAAAAAAAATTTTATTTTTTAAATATAATTTAAAAAAAAAATATTTAAAAAAAAAAATATAAAAAAAAAAAAATAAAAAAAAAAAAAAAATTTTTTTTTTAAAAAAAAAATTTTAAAAAAAAAAAAAAAAAATTTTAAAATTTTTTAAAAAAAAAAAAAAAAAAAAAAAAATTTTTAAATTAATTAAAATAAAAAAAAAAATATATATTAAAAATTGTTTTTAAAAAAAAAAAAAATTTTAAAAAAAATTAAAAAAATAAAAATATAATTTTTTAAAAATTTTTTAATAAATTTTTATTTTATTAACTATTTACACTTATATAAAAGTAAAATAAAAATATATATACTATAAAAAGAGAGAAAAAAGAACTATATTTAACATCATTAAAATGTTTTATATCCATCCAATCATGTTTTTCCAAAATGGCTAATCTAATTTTTAATTCAAACATAAAAGGTAAGTGGAGGCTGTTAAAACATAAAGACAAGGATACAGACTTCACGCCACTGGGGTCTGTCAGGGCGACTTTTAAAATATAGACATACATGGTTTGGACCGCTGAACCAAAGGAAATTTGGGATAAGAAATGATAACTTTTATAATTTTAAATTATTTTTTTTTTAAGTAAGTTAAAAGTACGTTGTATACTTTTATCTTTTGTAGAGATAAAAGGTGCAATACATTAAAAGGACATTCCACTTTACATTCAGTAATTAAAGTTCTAAACATGTTGTCAAAGCAAAAGCTGAATTTTTTACATTCAAAAAATATATGGTCCAAATCATATTTAACTTGACACTCATCACATTTGTCGGAAGGTAATATGTGGATTTTGTATAAATGTACAATGGTAGTTACTAGCTGTCTCGAGACTGTTAAGTCCTTGTGCCATAATTTGGCTGGCATACTATCCGTAAGCAGTGAGTATCGTGTGGGGGTATTTTTACAAAAATCTTTCCATCTGGAATTCCACTTTTTATTCATAACTAGTTTTAGAGTGTTGCATGCATCACTAAGGCTTAAGGTATAATTGGTAGGTAGCCCATTAAGGACACTGTCCTTGGCTAAAGAATCTACCATTTCATTTCCGGTTATTCCGGTGTGAGCTTTAACCCATATAAAGGTAATTTGTTTATTACGTAATATAATTTTACGTATTATTTGCCTAATGTTCCATAGTATTGGATTGATCTTATATTTCCAACATTTCGTGTTACCTAATGCCTTTAGAACCGACGCATGGACAAAAAAATACCGCATTTAAAGCAGAAATTATTTATAGAAAAACCTACCGAAAAAAACATTTAAAGGAGCTGCAATAATTTTTAACAACCAGAATAAATATAGCAAATCTAGTATTAACATTCGAAATATCTGACTGCCGTTGTTAATCTGTAAAGAATCGGTCAAGCGTTTGTAAATAATGAATAGTATATGAATATTAGTCGTAGCTTTAAGAGTGGTTGTTGGTTATCACTTGAAAACGTTTAAAGATATATTACTAACCAAAACGTTGTGTTTGGTAACAAATAAAGAGAATAAAAGTTCAAGATTTTAGTGTTATTGTAACCATAATATTGTCTTTGTTGCACCACAAGTATCTTAAGTAGATTTTTACTAAGAAGCTTTTAAAATTAAATGTAACTTATTTTTTTTTTGGTTTTACGATTATATTTATATTACAGCTTAACTAAGAGTACTTAGAAAGTAGGCTGAGCTCTGTTCGCTTTGTTAATCTGCATCGTTTGAAAAAATTAAGAATAAAAATAGAGATAAAATAAACCTGAAAATGCCTTAAGCAAGTAATTAATATTCATTGTTTTTAAAGTATTTTTGAAATTTTGTTTTATATAATGTTTATAATATTAAAGTTTTTACACAATTTTTACCCAAAAAATGATCTAAAGCTACAAAGGAAAAAAAATAAACAAAATATATATCAAAGGTCAAATCACTTAAGGGATCATTAAGTACAGAATATCTCAAACCTAAAGGTAAGGGACCTTTAAGAACGACTTTCACCTGGTGCAAGAAACATTTAAAACTTAAGGGGTAGTTAATGCTTAAAAACAACTTAGGTGACTCAAAAAGTGTTGGTGCAACCAGCCATAATACCCTCAAGAACAGATTAAAAAAAAATAGATATTAACTATATTAACAATTCAGGAAACACAGATATGTTTGCTTATTGTGTATAAAGAGCAAAATTAATTTATAAATAAAAAAAAATACCCTATAAGAAAAAAAAACATAAAATATATTTTTATGAATAATTTAAATTTAAACAAATTGTTATTTGAATTACAAGAGTCTTTTTACTAACAATCAAATAAACTTGGGATTATAAACAAAATAAAATTTTCAAAATAGATCTTAGTTAAGAACATTTATTGAATAGTCCAGATTTTGCTTGCTGCCTTGTCTTTACCTTTTGTAATTTACTTAAAAACATTACAAAGCATTTTTTATATAAATAATCACAAATTCTAATTTTATATGTTGTGGTTAGGAAATATAAAGAAAAACATAAATAATACTACATAAATAATTTTATAGTTTTTAACGCATAAACATTATCTTGGGTCTTTGTTAAATGGGGGTTATATGTTAATTAAACACCTTATTAAAAGATTAATAGAAATATTTAAAAGTTACAAAAGTTACTTATATTATCTTGAAAAACGTAAACCACCACCGTATATGTTTTCCCCAGCTCCTTATTAATACTTACAAAAGTATTTTTTACACTATCCATAAATTTTACCAGCATTACCCTATATTATTTCACACTTCCACACTCAGGTGACGTTATACAAGCCATAAATTAAATTTTTTATCGAAAAAGTTCGCTGAGAGGGCTTATACGCCTTTTGAAATATGGACTTAGTGCCCTTTCTGTAAACTTTACTGCTCCGGGCTATCGAACGAAATCCTATGGGGGTATTCAAGCCCTCGGCCCTTATACATGTGAGAGTGAAAACAGAAAATTAAAATAAATGTGGTTTCGTATCTTTTTATTTTGCAGCCTTTTTTCGTGTTTCAATCCTTTAGAAACTGAGCATTTAACACATAATGCTTATCTTACCATCCCAATGCTTGTTAAATCTACATTATTGTGCCGTTAAACAAAAGAAATTATTTGTAATTTTGTAGTTGATATTTTTTTTAATTATACAGGGTGTTTCTTAATAACATGCTAATATTTAGGAAGGTGATTCTTGGACCCATTTTAAGAAAAAAACTTCATATGAATGTATGTCCTAAACGTCTTATCTTTTGAGATAAAGGGTGTTAAAATTTTAGAAAAAAATATTGTTATTTTCATACCACTTTGAATATTTTTATGAAGATTGGTGTACGGCGTTAATGCATTTAAGAGCATTTTTTGACCTAAGAAACATTTTTTTTATTTTCGACAGTGGCGTCCGTACTGGACTCTGACTAGATATTTTTGAAGAAAAAAGTAGTACGCCACTACTTTCTTTTAAAATAAAAATTATTTTTGGAGTCCCCGGTCAATTTAAAACAAATTTGGTTACTTGACTTTTTTTCGTACGACACACCGTTTTCCCATAAAAAAAATTATTTATTTGCATCTCATTGGACCAATTACGAGAAAAAAACAATTTATGTAACTTTGAACAATAATTTATTTAATAAGATAACTTTTAAACGTTAAATTATGAAATTAAGGTAATCTACATATATTTCGGAATAGTAACAGAAAATTACCCTGAACGCACAAAGAAATTAATTATATCAGGTGTAAAATTTTAACATTCTGTATCTCAAAAGATAAGACGTTTAGGACATACATTCATATAAAGTTCTTTTAAATGGGTCCAAGAATCACCCCCTTAAATATTAGCAGGTTATTAAGAAACACCCTGTATATATTATACTGATATTTGGAAATTTGCGGGTCTGGGTTAGTTAAGAAACTAATAAATTTGTTAACTATTTTAATTTTAGGGTTTTTTAGATTGCTAAAAAGGCCTTGTTGAGCTCTTTAAATTAGCAGATAAAATAAAATAAGGGATAATCCGCAAAAAATCTAAACAATTGTCTACGCTTTGATGGAGAGTCTAACACCCTTTTTAAAATAAAATTAATGAATAAAAGTTTCACCAAAAATTATATAATATATTGTATATATTATATTTATATATAAGTGTTTCTTGTATTTTGAGTTCAATAAAAAAAATTGAAGGATGAGATTTTATACCCATTGTTATTCTCAGAACATCCTGCTTTGTAAGAGAACCTAACCATTAGACTGAATGATTATACTTTACTTATTAAAATTTACCCCGATTTGTAGTTCCAGGGATAATTATTAATAGGTAATAGAGAAAAAATGTTAAACTTATTTACAGTAACTTTGATGACCATAAAAAATATTTTCAACATTATGCTTATATTAATTGCAATAATCATTTAAATGATGAAAAATCCACTTTGCGTTCCCCGACAATCCCGATCAGAGGAAACGCTCGAATAAATTGGTATCGTATACATAAATATCCCCTAAAACTTTTTGTCGGTTCGCGATCGGCGGAGACGGCGCACGGTGTCTTTGAAGCCAAAACATCATTTGTTAATAAAAACCGCGGCCAAATTTGCTTAATTAAATCCCCAATATATACGAGTACATGGTACAAAATTTTATGCAAAAAGAAGGAGGAATATTGTAAATGGGGTTAGTCCAGCTTCTATGAAAGCATAAAAAACATCGTCAGAGTCGTCTTCGACATCGCGTCATTAATAGGCCTTTTCATCATGTGACAAGCGCAAGCGCAGTCGCCATGTTGAAAAAGCGGCAATTCAAAAGTTTCGTACTGTTTTGATCGACAATGGCTGGGAATGCAGTATTATCTCCCAATTAAATCATTTACTGGAAAAAATCGTTGATGGTGCTTCACTGATTTATAATTCAGTTGAAGCCCATAATTGTACGCAATTAAAAAGGTAGCTTAAATGTCATGGACGTCTTTAAAAAGGAAAAAGAAGTGAGCTAATTGAGAGGTTGGGCATCATTACTTCTTTACTATACAAAAAGTATCTATAATTTTATTCTAATTAGACCTACCACATATATACAATTGTTATATTTATTAAATTGTATTGTTTTTAAATGATTAATGGCGTGTATCACTCTTACATACTCCATAACAACACCGCTTTTTCGTTCCTTTTCGTACTGATATCATTATAATCGATTAAAAACCTATTTGCTAATTAAGGCACTTTTTTCTTTATTTTCGTATTTCTTTTCTTCAAAAACTATACTTTCTTTAGTATTTTTTTATTTTAATTATGTGTTTACAGGCCCTTTAACATGCTTGTTTACAAAAAACAGTACGAAAAAATAGCTGATACTGACGCATGCGCACAAAAAAATTGTGATGAAAAGGCCTATTGACAGTGCGTTTTCCGTCAGACCAATATACAAACGTCAAAAAAAAATCAGTCGGAATAATTAGCTGTTTAAAATTAAAATATTTTATAGAAAATACATAAATGTACATAAAAATAATGGACAGACCTCGAGGTGTCGTTGCAAACGTCGTCAGCTATGGATAAATCGGTTGTGCACATTCTTATATTGCGGTCTGATGACTTTTGATATGACACTTTGGGGTATGACCATTATTTTTATGCACAATTATTTATTTTCTATAACATAATTAAATTTTAAACTGCGATGTGTAAGTTAAAAAATGTGTTTTCTTTGAGCTATGTTTGGTCTGACGACGAATACAACATCGACATTGAGCCTGACAATGGTTTTTATGCTTATTTAGTTACAGACAATGCGGTGTTGCAACGGTGGACGGGTGTTAATACCTTTATTTTCCATTTTTGTGGACGGTTATGCGACCGCGCGATTTGACATCCCATTTTTTGTTGTTAGTTAAGATGTCCCTAATAAAAGAGATCAAACATTTTTTTAACACCTCTAACTCCCTGACTATTTTTGGGTTTGTCAGGGATACAAAAGCACCTGATTAACATTTTTAATAATAATAATTATAATAATAATAATATTTTCCATGATGGCGTGCTTTAAAAGGGTAAATAAAACTCTTATAATTAATTGTCATTAATTGAAAAAAACTGCATTAAAAGCAACTACGCAAAAAATATAAACCTTTTTTTAAAAGGGTTGCTACACCTGTATTATACAAAACAACTACATAAGGGTGAAGCGTAAAAAAAGTAAATAAAAAATGCAAAATCTACAAATTACTTGCGTGTAAAATCGGGTACAATCAACCCACACATTTTTTGCTCCCCTTTCGATATTCCACGTTGTCAGTCGAAGCTTTTTACCAATTTGCATCCAATAATTCAAAAGAAATTTTGTTCATTTCATGTATATGAAACTTTTTTATTTCAATTTGGGTATTTTTGTATGTATTTTTACCCAGTAAGCTTTCTTTACTAAAATATAATATATTTTAAGATAGGTTTTTAACTTTAAACTAAATTATCCTTATACAGTGACTGGCGATGGCATATTTGGTAGTTTATATGGAAACCTTTATTTTTTATATTTCAAAAAAATTATTCTTGATAAAAATCCGTATCTATCTATAAACTCACATACAATTTGAATTTATCTTATCGTATATGAGGTAGGTGCAAATATCCAAATATAGGGTAAAAGGAAACTCTCTTTACGTCTGAACACAAAAAAAGTATTATTTAAAAGACTAAGAATAAACAACATAACACAACCGACCCTACAATGTAGTGTAGTCTACCCACAAAGGAAGGACTGGAGTCGGAAAACGACCGACCTGCTTCGGGCTGACATCTGTTGGTACACCGACGGCTCCAAAACCAAGGACGGTGTAGGAGCTGGATATATGGTCAGGCCGAGGGCGAAGTTTTTCCCTTTAGCCTGGGCACTCTTGCAACCATTTTAAGCGGAGGTATTTGGTATTGGGGATGTGTCTAGAACGCTAGTTGATCGGCACTGCACACGTAAGACAGTTAAAATATTTCCAAAGTCAAGAGCTCTCCAGGCTTTGAATTGCTTCGGTCTGGAAATGCAAGGATGCGCCAAACGGGTCAAGCAACAAGGTTATCCCGGATACCTGGACATACCGGCCTATAGGGTAATGAATTGCAGACCTCCTTCCAAAGGGGCGGAGACAAAATTCACAGGGCGAACCGGTCATCGGTATATCTTATAGAATGGTCAAGCACGCCACAGCTTAGACACAAGAGAAAATCTTGGTACCTGACTCGGTCAGCTCGAAGGCTTTAAAGTCCACCGAACCAACAATGTACCGTCAAACTACTGGAGCATAAGGGAAACCTTAGAACTCTAGGGGTGAACGGAACACTGCAGATTGAAATACCACATACAAGATCGGCCTAGCGGAAGACGCCGAGTGCCGCATCTGCATGGAGGATGATCGGCAGAACACATACTGTGTTCGTGTCCAGCAATGCACGACTCAGATTCTCAATCCTCGGCAATAACACCTTGTTGCCGGGGAGGTAAAGATCTCTCTCCCAAGGATATCAGTTTATTAGGAGTCTGGACTGGTGGGAAATATAAAGCGTGTGAGCCACAATAGACCGATCGGTCGCAGTGGAGGGTGTTAACCCACTCACTTTAAACCTAACCTAGGAATAAAAAATTATCTGTTCACAAATTAAAAACAAAAGTTACTTTTCCAACTTACCCCATATAGCGATTAGATTAAACAAAAAGAACTGTTTTAAAAATTTGATATTTTAAAAGCATTTATTTATTTGGATCACCTTATGACACAAACGTAAAATTATACTCTTTATGAATCAATTAGGCTAAAATTCAAAAATACTTTTAAATAAATATCCTACATGATTTCCTCTTATTAAAAAGGTTTAGCTTTTCATAAAATAAAAGGTATATCAACGTTTTTCAATGCTAACAGAGATGAAGGCAGATCTTAGATTAATGCTTGTCAATCTGTCAAGTGTGCACATAAAAAAGTTATACCGTAAAAAACTCGTGAGATGTGTAATTTATGCACAGTAAAATTTTTAACTAAAGTAAAGTTAATATGTAAAGTCATAATTTTTTACATCTAAAACTTTTAAACTAAAAAAATACCGCTAACGCCAACAATGATCTGTCAGCAGTGTCGGTCAAGTCTACTGTCGAAACAGAGCTTGCTGTGTTGTCAACACTAATATTTTTCTTCATAAAAGGTGTGTTCTTTTGACCACTAACCTGCACTGATTCTGATTTTTTTGGAATTTTAACATTTTAGGAGGTTATTATAATCAGTAATTTTGATTTACACATTTTTTGCTTTGTTCGGAGTTTAGAAGCTGGTAAATTGTCACAGAAAAAAAATAAATGTCGGCAAAAACTTTATGAACTTTTTCCATCTTTGGCAAAATTGTAAATAAAAAAAAAACCCAAAAGGGGCCACTTTCACAAACCAAAATCGCGTGGTCACGTGGTTTACAAACATTAATGAAGGCACTGTATGATGCTTCTATTATAATTTTTCAAAATACTGCGAGTTGTTTTAAGAGTTTTTTTTTCGAAATAATAAAAATTAATTATATGTCAACTAACATTAACTAGGCCAAAACAACGTAAAACATGTTGTAAAATGCTTTTTTGACGTCATTTTAAAACAATTGTCATATTGTAATAAATGGTAGAAAGGGGAATTTTAAGGCAAATCCGATAAGCTTGAAAAACACGAATGGTTCGGTTAAACCGAAAGTAACAAACATTCATTAATAAGTCGTAAAAGAGAGTAACGGTTATAAATAATTTTTAAATTTTAGAATAATACCTTTGTATATTAGGAAGTAATCACCTGCTACATGTCCTCTAAGTTATATATCGCCTAAGAGACTTTCTTGAATAAAATTTAATTTTAAACTTAAATATAAAAATTTTGGCTTTTAGAGGAAAATATACTTTTTAAATAAAAACGTCCAAATTAAAGCCATTAAAAGCGACACAAATAAAATAAATATAAAGATTTGTCTGGTTACCAAATTTGTTGTATACAACATTATCATATTTTGTTTTGCGTTACAACTAAAATTTGGATAATGTGATACAAACGTATTCAGTTATCAATAATGTGCTTTATGCCCTGGTAGAATTTAATTTATTGTATATTAGTAGCTAGCATGAAAATGATACTACAATATTTTACAGGCTTCAGGCTACATTACTCTTATTATGTACATTTCAATAGCGGGATAATTATTAATATCCTAATAATAACAGCTATACAGAGCCATATAAAATTATTATTTCCCGCCAGTGATAATCTTTCGTTTTGTGGTATAGACGTTGCTAAAAACTGGACAGCAAATTTGGGAATTTCGGAAACAATAAATAACGACAGATAAAAGATATTAGAAAAGGAGGTGTGCTGTTTTCATCTTCTCAGATGGTATTTACACATTCTTTTTTTTTACAATGATCCGCATATCAAAGCTTATACTATCAATAGATTATAACCGATATTGCTTAATTTTTAATATTTTCTGTTAACAAGATTAACTAACTGCACTTCTAAAAATCACTTAAGGATTTTTTTTTGATAACTACAATTTTAAATTTTTATTTTTATTTATATTTTGAATAATAGTTTTCGATTTTGATGGTGATCCATTTGTCATCAAAACGTTGCTATTTTTTAAACCTATTTTAACAGTTTCTAAAATTATTGTTTTGGTCAATTTATTAGTTGAAAAGAAAACCCAACAAACATTCTATAATAACAGGTTGTGCTTAAAATCCATCTTTTTGACACTTAGAAATAATATTTTGCTAAGAATATCTGGTCAATATTATGGTGGACAGTAACATTTTTGATTTTCGGTTTAGTAGTTAGATCTTAATCATTATAAAGAAAAAAAAATATTTTAAAAATATGACTTAAGTAACTGTTAGGGTAATTTAGATAATTATAAATCATAAATAATTTCTCTATACTTTACCTAATAATTTACAAGCATCAGTAAAACTTATTTTTAGTAAATATTATCTCTATTGTTTCTTTTCATTAGTATTAACTCTTTTACAGACTAGCAAACTAAAATACTACGTAATACTGTATTAGTACTAAATTAACCAGAATTTACCAAAAGTAGCCAGGACTAACTTAGCAAAACAATAGGGTCAGAGACTTAGGATGCTTAGCCCTATTACCCCTCTAAACTTGCCTGAAACAGAAAATAGAAAAATACCCTGAAAAGTACTATTGTACGTTTCAGTGGCAAATCCAACACCGTTTTTCAGATAAAAATAATGTGTAAAAACTTAACTGAAAATTAAGTTTAATTATAATAATTAGTTACTAAAATGTTGATATAAAAATATAGGAGATTCTAAAATCGTATTTTTTTTAACGCAATGTTATAAATGACATTTTTAATAAATGAAATTACAATATAAAGTACAGTGACGACCACTGAATTTTGGGCAAAAAACTTATCAAATTTTGAATTTTTTGCCAATTTTTGTAAATGGCTCTTTCTTGCCTTGTTTTACTTTGAATTACCTTAAATAAAGCAAAAGGTAAAAGAAAATATTATTATTTTATAAAAACTAACAAATTAATTAACAATTTAATAAATTAAAACAAACCTAAATATCTTTCCAAACAAATGTAATATTTTATTGTGGCCCCGTTTTTTCAATGACAAAGTTTAGCTTTCCAGGCATCGAATGGACCAAAGCCCGGGCGTAGTCCGGATTTCCTCGTTACTCATTCCACACCTCTAAAATTTTATCCTTAATTTTGTTTACATTGTGCCTCGAACATTTTCAATAACATTTAATCCGGACTACGTGCGGGCCACGGTAAAATCCTGATACGCTGCTCTTCCATCCATTTATCGACTTGCCGGGCCGTATGAATGGGATACTTATGTTGCCGAAAGAAAAAATATCTATCCGGAAATCGATCCAGTACAAAAAGAAGCATGATATTTTGTAGTAGATCTATATATATACCTTCGCATTGAACCTTCCTTCGATAAAATAACTTACACCAAGTCCTTGTGCACTCGGCCACCCCCAAACATTTACCAAAAAGCGCCCACTACTTCTGTCCTTTTGGTTTTTTTTAATCAAATCGTATTCCTTGATGCCTGTATACCTTATGTATCCCATTGTAGCAAGACTGAAACACTTTTTTATCGGTGAATATTATATTTTCTCAAAAAATCGGAGGTTCCAAGTAAAATTGTGCAGCAAATCCAATGCGTTGTCCTTTATTTGCATTTAATGGCAATGTTAAATATTGTGCACAAAACCGAAAAAATACATTGTTTTTGGAAATGTGAATGGCCTTTATTAAAAGTTTTATTCATTGTCACTATAATAGTTTTGATGGTAATAATAGCAAATATTTAACAAAGGAGGGTTTAAAAAAATTTTTTAAAAACATGCACAGTGTCCAAATTAATACGTATCCATTAAAAATATTCAAATTTATTTTGCATGTCCAAAACTAAACTACAATAAAAACCACAAAAAAAAGGGAGCTACATTCGCCATGTTGAAAAGGCGGCAATACAAGTTTCGGGAACTTTTTATAAATATGGCTAGGCAACAAGCATTATTATCTCTAATATCGGTGCAATTAAATAAAAAAATATTTGTGCTTTATTACTGCATCCTACCGTAAAATCCACAATTTTGTTTAGTTACGACAATGGTTGAAGTGCCAATGTTATCTCAAAAAGAAAATAGAGCTGAACTAGTTGAAAGGTTACGATAATAATAATACTACTTATGATGTCAAGTAGAACTTTATTTTTCTTAAATATGTTCTATAGTTTTGTGGCGGATTTATGTTTCAGTTGGTTTTATTTGGGTTACTCGCCTTTCTACTTTTTGGAAAATGGGATCCTGGGATTAGCCTTATAACCTAGTGTCACTTATGATAAAACGTCATTAAAAAGTAAAAAAGCTATCAGAATTTCCTAAGCTTTTAGACCAAAAATTTCTTAAAATTTAGTTTAATTTTTTGTTTTAGTTTCTGTCTTGACTACGGTGGCCGACTTGGCAGCGGAATTCGAATATTTGCCTTATTTTTCTCCATGCCGTTCTAATCGATGTTGGGAAATCGCTTTCCGTTTTTGCTGTAACTACAGATTTAAATGGTTGTTTTCTTAAAACACTAACCAAATTATTGTCTTGTTCTTGATTCGATAGTTTGGGGCTACCACTTCCAGCTCTTTTCTCAAAGAAGTGTGTTTCCTGCCATTTTTTTTAACAAAATGAATAGTATTCTTTGGTATGTTAAGTTCTTCCGCCACATCCCTTTCTGACCAACGTCTCTGCTCAATATAATGAATAAATTAATATTTTTTGATCCAAAGTTAAGTTTGGCATTTAAAAAAAATATTTTTAGACACTGATCTGACAACGGACACCTCTTTATTACATTTTTCAACAGGTATTTATATTCAGTAGAAGGAAGCATAAACCTATTTTACGAAAGGAAAAAATAATTGCCCAAGATTTAATGGCCGTTACTGTACATCTACAAACAGGTACACCAGATCTAAATATAAAAAAATTATGGTTTCTTCTTTTTTAATAGCATACAATTGTAAATTAAAGGATTTTATTTTATTTTGGCAATTTTTTTCAAGACTATCAATACAATATAAAAAATTTAATAATTAAGAAAAAGATAAGGTTTGGGCTAAAACCAATATTTTACCGTTAAAAAAATGTGTATTATTATCTGACTAAAACACTTTTACCCATATAAAACTAAAAACTAAAACTGGCTTTAAACTTCCATTACTTTGTAATATTAGTAGTTCGTTAGTGGTAGTTACTAAATAATTTAAAATTTTTGTATTCTGTAAATATTTTACTAAATGATCTTTATTTTTAATATAAAATGCATTTATATTATTACATAATATCACAGAAAGATTGAAAAAGCAGATAAATATTAAAGCTTAAATTCGAGTTGATGGTCTATTCCGGTTATGTGAAAGTTCGGCAAATCAAAACACTGTACAAAGACTTTGTATTTTTTTAGATTTAAACAGACTTTGTTCTTTTCTTTGAATAATTACTTTTTAAACTAGTTAAATTATTTAACTAAGGTAAAATGGTAATTTTAGCCCTTAGGCTCTTTGCCTTACTGATAAGATCTCAAAAGGTCGAAAGCTGTACTGGGATATTTACACTTTATAAAGGTAGACTTTCGCCACGTTGACGGCTCATATGGTAATCGAAATTAAAAACAAACGAATGATGAATTTGACTTTTTGTGACTTCTGCCTTTCCACTGTTTTTCCATCAAAGTGGCTACTTTAACAGCATTTGAGCAAAGAATCACAAAAGCTGTTAATTATCTAAGTCGGTTAATTTTAGTAGTTTAAGAACTTATTAATACTTTAGAAAGGGAATAAGGTTTGTTTAGGTTTTCAAAGGACACAAAGATTGTGTACAGTTAACGGGCCAAAACTTTACCCCAAAACAATGCAAAGATTCCAGTACAGCTTATCTGTATCTGAAAGTGCGAAGGGTGATAAACATCACTGCACCTAGGCCTCAGTAGGCCCGTTGTGCTACCCCCTAAAGGGGGCTTCTCACTCAGTAGGCTGCCCATCCTACTTATTTAAAGTAGGTGAGAACGTCGCCGAGGGGAATCTCCTTAATGTCGGCCAAAGAAAGCCAATACTTGCCCAGTATGGATCTTCTTTTGGACGAGAGTGCCGGGAAGTCACAAAGGATGTGCTCTACCGTCTCGTCTTCCTGTTCACAACCTTCACACAGAGGTGTGTCATTTATACCCATTTTAAAGAGGTGTTTCCGCAGTTGACAATGTCCAGTAAGAACGGCCGTACAGCTTTTGACCTTTCAAAGTCTTAGCAGTAAGGCAAAGAAGCCTAAGAGCTTTCATCTAAGTTTAAATATTATGTAATGTAGTCATGAAAAGAAAACAACATTTTTTGTTAGCTATTCCTTGGACGAATTTTAAGAAAGTTCTTAAAATTTAAATTTTGTGCTTCACCCTTAATGTAAGCCGGCGTCTTATCTATAGGTGGATGTATAAACCATTTTCCTTCATCTAAATAACAAATATTTAAAGCGACTATTTAAATATGTTTAATAAAAGTTAAAAAATATGGCGTGTCTAATTTTTTCAAATATACGTACTGAGTAACCAGAAACCTACAAAATAAATATAAAAAATTATATTTTCATTCCATTTGATAATCAGGATAAGATTCTAGTTAACTATTTTGTTTTGTTAAACTTATTATATATGTTTAAGTTAAAATTTAATTAGTAAAATATTATTTATTACTCTTCCAATTATATGCTTGAATCATCGGGACTATTGACTTTGTTGTATTCTAATATTTAGCATGGGAACGTTCAAATATTTATTGATTTCTACTATTGTGAATGTTGATGGCAAAATAAGTGTGATTAATTATATGCGCAAAATAAATGGGAACTACATATCAAAGGACATATATCAAAGAGAAATGTATTAAAAATGATATATTATTTATTTGTGTACATAAATTATTTTAATATTGCACTGCACGAATTTATGAAAAAAAAATTAACAAAATAACATCTATATATTATGACATCATATTATCATTTTTAAATTATCCTAATTTTAAGTTAAAAATTATGTATTTTTTGGCTTCTACGCAAAATGCAAATCTGAGAAAGGCGTTTTGAGGATTTTTACTGCCAAAAAAATCTATTTTGATTTTTGATGATAACTCAAAAACCATGAGAAATTGCAAAAAAGATCCTTGAAGAGAAGGCAATTTCCAAAAAAAAGGCGCCACTTCTAAAACTCTATCTATATTATTTATAATTTTAATTTAACGCTAAAAATGGGTCTCCGCGCAACATTTTTGGTTGTGCACTCGGAGTATAAACCGAGTTCGTCACACTAAATAATTTTTTTGTAAATATTAAATATTAATTGAAAAATTTAAAAAATTATGATGTATTTAAAACACTTCAAAGAATTTATTTCCTTTAAAAATTAAACTTTAAGTTGATTTTTTAACATGTTAGACAATTGTTAATTAACAAAATTGTTTTAAAATTTTGTTTTTATTGTACATTAAAAACAAATGTTTAAATATTTATCGTAAAAGTTGGAGTAAAGCCCTAATATACATACTTAAAGATTATGCCATAAAGTTTTAAAAAAATAATCCATTTTTATATTAATCTCAAAACCTTGACAAAAATAAAAAATCAGAGTAATATTGTCAAAATTACTAAATTATTATAAACAAAGACTTAAAATTTTTAAACTTTTATAGCTTGATCTTGTTAGGTATGTATATAAGAAGGGCTTCACGAAGCGAAAAATTAATACGACAATTATTTGAACATTTTTTTAAAGTGCAATGAAGACGAAATTTAAAAAAAAATTGTAAATTAACAATTGTCTAATTTGTTAAAAAGTTAAGTCTGGGTTACATTTTCAACATGAATAAATTCTTTAAAGTGTTCTGAAAACAACATAATTTTTTAAAATTTATCAATTACTATTTAATACCTTAAAAAAATATATTTCGTGTGATATATTCGGTTTTGACTTCAAGCGCGCAACCAAAAATTCACCAAAAATTTTTCAGCGTAAAATTAAAATTATAAACAATAGAGGTAGAGTTGGCCAAGACTTTTTTCGAAACTTCCTTTTTCAAAAAACCCTTTTTTTAATTTTTTTCCCGTTCTTATGGTTTTATTTTTTTTTTAAAAAACGAAAAAATTTCTTTTTGTTTGTTTTTTGTTGTTAAAAAAAAAATTTCAATTTTTTTTTTCAAAAAATCCTTAAAACCTTTTAGGGTTAAAAAAACACCTTGACCAGACTATAGGTTAACTGAAACTCACATAAAATCAGTTAGTCTAACACCCGAATTAGTAACGGCTTTTGCCCATCTCCGGACGAAAATGATTTTTTATCAAATATAAAATGTAAAAAATGTATTGTAAATGGGTTACCTAAGAAAATATGGTTAAGACCATAATAATTAATTTTTTTTTTAATTTTTGATACTCCCTTTATATTGCCAATTCATATTTTTAATCTCTATGACAGTAGAAAATAAACCACTGTTTTTTTTTAAAATTCAGAAGTAAAGCCTTTAAAAATCTTAAAAATTTTAAATAAAAGAAACAATTAACGTTTTCATTATTGAAATTAAAAAAAAAAAAATTTTGGTATATAAATAAGAATTGATATTATACAGGGAGTATCAAAAAATTTTCATTTATTTTTTTTTAAATTAATCATAGTGTTGACGATATTTTTTTAGGTAATCCATACACGATACTTTCATGTACATATTAAATTTAATAACAAATAGTCTTTATCCATTTACAGATGGAGAAGGTCGCCTCTAACTCGGATCCTGTACTATTTAAACTTCTTTGGCCACCCAACAATTAATGTTAAAAGATTTCACTTAGTTAAAAATTTTAAAAGTTTTTTTTTAAATT
>JAHBCN010016627.1:0-19531 GCA_019359885.1 Listronotus oregonensis
TTTTTATTTATTACTGTAAATTAATTCGGGTTTCCAGTACTTCAGAAAAAGTGTAACTTTTCCTTATATTTAAATTTCACTCATAAAAAAAATATAATAACAGAACATCATAGGGTTAAATATTTTAAAGTAAATATTAAATTAAGCAAGTACTGCTGAAAAACCGCGCGATGTATATCAAAATAGTCTCCTGTAACAAATTAGACAAATTCATATTTGTCTAATTTAACTGCAACTTTCTCGATTAAAAAAGCGCCCGTACTCGTATCCGAGTAGGCAGATTTAAATTTGTCTAATGAGGAGAGTTAACGCACTTTTATGTTTTTGCCAAAATTTTTTATTTTTAATTAATATCTGGGTAAACAATGTCTGCCCTGCCTACTCCCCAGATTGGTCACTGTTTATATTTCGTCCAATATTTTGCATGAATTTTTAAATATCTTTTCTTTATATTTTTAAAGGTTTATTTCAAATTTGTTATATTATCCTGACTTTTGTCTAAATATTACTGCATTTTTCAGCGAACAAATATGAAGGAAAATGGTACTTATTACTAGTAGTAAATTATGCATGGAAAAAAGCATGGCGTGTCTGATAAGAAGCTTCTTATGAATAATGATTTATTAATTTATCAATCTGTATTTGGCTTACCCAAAAGTATAATGCAATTTTTATTTTAAATACAGTCTTAATACAGCAATACAGTATCAAAACTGAAAATTAAGTAATCACAGCCACTTTAAACCATTTAAATATACAAATCGCAACCAGGAAAAGTAAAATAAAAAAATAGGAACAACTAACAACTACAAAAAGTTTTAAAATACCTTTTATTATAAAATACCTAAAATAAAATTTAAAGTCATGTAAAATTACTTTTTTTTAATAAAATACAATAAAAAGACAAGTCAAACAGCTATGATTATGAATGATTATGAATAACTCCTTGTATTTATAATATTTAGATATTTTTTGCACTAGTAATTTTTCCAAATAGGCAACTTTTGTTTGTTGTTTTTTTTTTGCAATCTTTAAATTAATTTATTTTTTTTCTGTAAATTTAATTTATAATATATCTTTCTTTCAGTTTGAAATCCAATTAGATCATGATCAAGACTGGAAGGACGAGTGTGAATATCATTATAAAATAAATAAAGAGGTAATTAATGTACAAAACTAAAAAGATATTACTGAAGATTTTTGCCCTTATTTTGCGTTTTCTGAAATATGGTAAAAGTTTTGTTGACCTGGATTCTAACAGAGTATTAGTTAATTATCGGTTATTGTGCATAAGCGGGCTTCACCTATTTTTGGCCATAAAAAATCGGAAAATAAAGATATTGACACAAAAAACTTGTGAGAAAACAACTTTTCCAATTTTTATTAGTATTTTTTCTTTTTTATTTTTAGGGTAAAACGGTTTTGGTTGATAGGAAGCACTGGAAATGGAACATCAAGCATAGCCAGTGTAGGGAAAGTCATGTCTAAATACATCAATATAAAACTTCGATTATATACCCACCTAGAGGCAGCCTTACCGCTCGGCCGTGCGAACATCGTGTAAGAGAGAAAAAGCGCTCAGCGTGCTGGAGTATATAATCCGCTGATTAATTAGTAGACGGAGCGAGAGAGAAAGTTACTAGACCTAACGCATTTTTTTTTGCACGCTGTTCACAAGGCTGCCTCTAGATAGGTATAAGCTTAAAAATATAAAATATTAGGGTTTAGGTAGTATTATTAGTCATATCTAGATTCAAACTTGTACGTAGTTAGTTTTTAATTTTAAAATAGGTTCTAATAAAAGAAAAACTTTAACAAAATATCATCGCTTATTTGACAGCTGATGCAATTCGTAGGTAATTTATGTTGAAAGGTTCTAAGCGTCAATACCTTTTACAGAAAAACTTTTTTCTACTTGCTTCCACTTTTGCTCTTATTTGCTGGCTGTAGTTGTAATGACTGTGTAACTAAAGGTTTGTTCCAACCAGCAGATCGATCAAACGCGCAAGTGTCGATTTTGTACTGTTCCATGTTAGTACAAAAACGACGAGGTTGGAACGCGCAAAGGATTCTTACCCGTTCTCGCCTTTCAGCGGGATCGAAATGACAGTTTGGAAACGGTTCGCGAACGATCACAAGTTTGGTTGGAACAGTTAATGGATGACCTAAAAATTGCATTAAGAAAAACTTTTATAAACAACCATCTTTGAAACTTTTAAAAACAACGGTATTTTAGGAATTTTTTCAAGAAAAAAAAAACTAGAATTTGACGATAATACAAATCACGGGGCTAATGTGTTTTTAGTAAATTTTCATCTCGATCAAAGCAAAAATTGATTTTAATAATAAATTTATGAATTAATAAAAATCCATATGTTAAGAAATTTACTGGTCACATATACAGGGTGGCTAAACAAAAACGAGCGGAGGTCTTTTTTGAGTACTTCTCATCTTTTTTTTAGAAAAACGCTTGGACTAAGAGATGTTTAAAATGGCTACCATTAGGTTCTATTCAGTGATAGTTTCCTCGAATTTTTTCGCACATTTCGATACATTTCAGAAGTAATTTGATTTTATTCAAAATTGATGCTCTTGCGCAACTCTTTCAAATATTCTGCTTGAGGAGCATACACTTTACTTTTTATGTGACCCTACAAAAAATCCAGCGGTAAAATATCTGGCTATCGAGGAGGCGATACCTTTTTTCTCCATTTATAATAATTCGGTTTAAAGATCAGCTACCTATAATTTAGGCTCTCGTAAATATTAGAAAGTAATTTAACCTGTTTAATGCAAGTTTATTAAAAATGTTATCTTAAAAGGGCAATTTAACAAATTAAAAAAAAAAACATAGGCACCTTGTACATCCAAAACCGCTGCACCAAATGAGCAAATGTAGATAAGTTTATAAAGAGAAAAAAATACTTTTAAAACAAGGTGCTTCTTGATACCTCCGTTTTTCTTAAATTTTAGGGGTAAAACGCACCCTTGTCCAAGCGTTGCAGTGGGGGATCATGCCTTAGAGTAAAAATGTTTTTTATTTAAAATAATAATACATCCATCATTGTTGTTTAGAAATCCTTTTAAGCACCAAAAAATTGGATATTTTGCTTATCTCTGGACACTTAACCGAAATGGCTTAATGCAGGTATGTACATAAAAAGAATCGAAAGAGCTTTTAAAGGTACAACTCGACCCACTTTTTATTTAAGATTTTAGCGAGCGTTTTTCTCAAAAAATATAAAAAATACTCAAAAGGTCTTTCCTTTGTTTTTTTTAGCAACCTTGTATACTTAATCTCAAAGGGTTAGGGTTAAATCGGACCATTTTTTTATAAGAATTACGTTTGAAACCATCGTTACTTTTTAAATCAATAATGCAATACATTTTGATTTTTTTTCGTTTTTGCTTTTGTCATTCAAAAATGAAAATGCCCCAATTATATAATCAAAAAACGAATTATTTAGCAATATATTTTTAAGTTACTGTCTATAAATAAATTATAATTAGTAATGTTCGTAAAAATTAATATTCTAATAATCACTTTTAGTCCCTTTAAGCACGTAAGTATATTTTGTTATTGTATGGATATTCTCTAGATTTAAGGATAAAGCAATCCCAAAACTGTGCAGAAAAATAAACTCCAATTTTAAAATTACATTTATTATTAAGACACACATGTTAGCAAAAGACATAATTAGGTAAGAAATCTAGTTTGTAAAATTATATAGCCATTTAAATCCTAAAATATATTTTTTGTATTATATATTTTATGAATTATTCAATAAAATGTCGGTGGTTATTAAATACAATTAGTATTATTTCATTACCTACCCGATTTTTTAAAACTTTTAATTGGGACTATGAAATATGGACTCATTTTTTTAATTATTTTTGAACTACACACCAATTTTGATGCTCTAAAAACAGCTAAATATTTCATTTATGTGTCATGTGTTGCATACTAACTGAAACCACAAAGAAAACTGATTTAAATATCCAATAATGTAATAGATACATTAGGCTGGGTTTCCACTGCGCGAAAATTCTACGCGCAACAGTAAAGTCGAAAAAACCACTAGCATTGACGGTTTATTGTAAAATTCATAACTTAAACCCTTATACAGTGGAAAAACTGATCTTCAAACAATGATTTTATATAATATGCGGTTTAAACAGACATGTTATACATTACAAATTTTTCTACTTCAACTTGATAATCAATTATTTTACTTTTGAGAATTTGGCTAACTCGATCACGTGGATGTTTGTGCTAATTATGTCATTTATTTTATTATTGTTCAATTTCGCGACAAGAATAAACAACTATTCGATAATTTGTTAAATAATACTAAATAAAAAAAGGTCACGGATTAAAGATTACAATTCATCATTACTTACTGTTACCAAAAGAACGTTTTTCTATCTTATGAGAGTCCATGAAGACTTAATGCGAACAGTGGAGTAGATAACTTGATTTTTAGGGGGTAATGTAACATATATATATATATATATATATATATATATATATATATATATATATATATATATATATATATATATATATATATATATATATATATATATATATATATATACATATATATATATATATATATATATATATATATATATATATATATATATATATATATATATATATATTTTTTTCAAAGTTTTACTCCGTTTTACGACAGTTTATCGAAGCATCATGTTGTAGGTGGTAGAGGAGCTTTCCTCGCCTGAGGCGGTACCACCCCACTTGCTCTTTAAAGGACTCATGAAGTCTTAGTACGTTTCAAGTTCTTGGCGGTGAGTCAGTTTTCCTTCTTCCTCCTCCTTCTTTCTCTTTTAGTTTTCCTTCTTCCTCTTCTTTCTTTTTCTTTTCCTTTCTCTTTTTTCTACCACTCTACTAAAATTTGGAAATAATGATGATGGCACACCCGAACGTAAAGTTATCCGGAGGTAAAATACCCCTCATTCGGTTCTCGGGCGAGGGGTCATTTGAGAGCCACCATCGAAAGTCTGATATCGTTTACAAATATATGTGGGCTTAACTCTAACGTAAACTCTGTTCACCATTATCTTCAATCCTCCAAACCCCTTATTCTATTTCTTACCAAAACCCAAATAAAACCCAAAACAGCAACCAACCACCTCCTTTTCCCAGGTTATGAACTCATTTCATCTTTTCGACCCCATGGCGGCGTTTGTGCTTACGTTCGCAACGACCTGACATGTGTTAGGGTTTCTAACCTCGAATCGGGTAGGCCTGATATTCTTTGGCTTAAACTTACTTTCAGATCTTCTACTAAATTCATCTGCTGTATATACCGGTCCCCGTCTGACAATTCCTACAACGAGTTCTTTGATTTCCTTTCAATAAAGATCGACAATATTATTTCCCAGTTTCCATTGGCCGAAGTAATCGTCCTCGGGGATTTTAATGTTCATAATAAGGATTGGCTATGCTCCACAAAGACTGATACAAGGCAGAGCAGCAGAAAATTTCGCAATCAGCAACTCGCTCACCAATCTAATTATGGAACCTACCTACTTTCCTAGGGTTCCCACCCATAATTCTAACCCCCTAGATCTCTTTCTTACTTCCACCCCGAACTCTATCAAGCATCAGTAACTGCTCCCCTTGGTCGCTCTGACCATGGTTTGGTCACCGTATCATACTCCACCCATTTTGAGGCAACTGAAAGCATGCCGCCACGAACCATCTGGCACTACAATTCGACCGACTGGGATGGTCACAGAGATTTCTTTGCCAGCTACCCTTGGAATCCTACCTGCTTTTCTACTCACGATCCTTCAGAAATATGTAAACAAATTACCGAAACAATTCAATTAGCTATTGAGACCTATATTCCCCACACTAAAAAGAACCCATAACTTCAAATAACAAACCGTGGTTTTCTAAATCCTGTGACAAAGCCAGACTTTAAAACTTCAAGCCCACAAAAGTTTCTTCAAAACCCCAGTCCGAAAATCGACAGGCTAGCATCGAAGAAATCAGTATAATCGTCCATCTCAGATGCAAAGACCGTTTTAAAATCAGATAAAGATAAGAGTTCTCTCTTGCTTAAATGGCAGTAGAAGCTTTTGGTCCTTTGCCAAAAATATTAGTCAGAACTTTTGCACAAATTCTTTTCCACTAATCTCGAAGATGGAATTGTGTCCCCCCAAAGGAAAAACCCGAACACCCAAACGCTGCCTTTTTTACGCTTGACCCTCCTATTAATCTTCCTTTTCCCAACAGTTGTCCCTGTTTTATAAAAGTCCGATTTTTTTTTTAAATCAAGCGATAAAGCGTATTCTTTCTTCTCTTAAACAAAAAAAATCGTCTGGGCTGGATGGCATACCAGCAATCGTCTTAAAAAAATGTGCTCCCAGCTTGCACCCATTTTAACTCGCCTTTTTGAAACTCACGACACGGGCTTTTTCCCGGGGGTTGGGCTACGTGTGAAACCCTGCCCCAAAAAAGGGCCCAAAAGTCTCCCTTCTAACTAAAAACCCTATATTTTCTTCTTTCAGTTGTTTAAGGTAATGGAAAAATTCATTAATTCCCAAATCTTAAAGTTCTGGAAAAACATAAGATCTTACATGATAGACAATATGGATTCCGTCACGTAGATAAGCTGATCTTCTTTCCTTTGTCTCCACAACTGGAACAAGTCCCTTAGTTTCTTGGTGAATCCCAGGTCGTTGCTCTTACATACCCAAAAGCTTTCGATCAGGTCTGGCGATGGGCCAACAAACCCTTCTTACGGTTTTCCCCCATTTTGCTCTTGGCTTTCCATTTTCCCTTTTCTAATCGACGTATATCAGTTAGTGTAGATGGTCATTCCTCCAGTTTCACAAAAAAATGCTGGGGTGCCCCAGGGCTCAGTTCTGGCCCCCCGCTGTTTCTTCTACACATTAACGATCTTCTCTCTTCCACAATCAATCCCATTCATAGTTTGCTGACGAAGTCCCTCCCTCTGTTTAAATTTCTTAAGCCACCGTTTTCTGTTTTTGAAAACAAGCGCGGGTTAATGCAGATATCTCTTTCACAAGACCTAAAAACTTATCTTGTTGGGGCCCAAAAATCTTTCATTTAATCCCTCAACACAGTCATGTTCGCTGTCCAAAAAAAGTCCGAATGCTCATCCCTTACATATGAGGGGCCCAAGTTCTGCAGAAAAAAAGTCTTTTAAATCTAGTCGGCGTTACTTTTGAGAATAACCTCAACTGCACAAACACATTTCATCCATTCGCAGCTTCAAAAAGATTGGATTCCTTTTTCGAGCCAGAAAATATTTCTCTTTTTAAAAAAACTGTACACTCTGTATGTTTTCCCAAATCAGACCCTCTTTGGAATATTTTCTCATGTCTGGGAATGGCGTCCCCTACAACATTTAAACCTTTTGACTCCATTCAAAAACTGTTCGTCCTATTAATGACCCAACGCTTACAGAAAGGCTTCCTCTTCTTGCCCATCGTCGAGCTGTGGGGATCTGTCGCTCTTCTATAGGTATTTTCACGGCTTCTGCTCAGAGGAATTGGCCAGTATTATTCCTTCTCTGGCAGCTCCCCAACAGAGCAACACATCAATTTTTGCTCCTTTCAGTTCCCGATAGAGAGGCCGACTTCCCGCTTTCTTCGTTCCTTTATTCCAGATGTCAAGACTATGGAACCTGCTGCCCGCAGAAGTTTTCCTTCTCCTCCCAATCTCCAAAAATTTAAGTCCCGTGTGAACAAACTCCCTCTCACCACACTGAAGACACCCACGGTACGTTAGTACTTAGGCATCAGCCTTCGTGGACTGTCCCAAGATAAAAAAAAAAAGTTCAGTATGTTGTCCACTATGACTTCCTCCCCAGACGCGTTTCGCCTGCCTTAGGGGTCTAGTCAAAAGGACTGTAACAAGTACACAGTAAACAACAAAGGAAAAAGCGTCTACTTATTGTACAAATATCATTGTTTGACAGTAAGATATTAAGTCTTACCTTTGATGCCTTACTGAAATCACATTCAGCAAAGGACATTGCACACATAACATGAGATTCTGACTCTCGAACGATTTTTTTTCAATTTGAGTATATTGTTTCTTAGATCAATAGAAACATCTTTTGAATGGGACATTTTTGTGCAGCCTTAAAGGGTGGCCCAAAAAATCACTGAGAAGTTAAAACTTAACTATTTATCAATATAAACGCATAAAAAGGGTGAAATTTCGTCTAAATCCAACGGAAATAAGGTGGTCCAGTATAAATAAATAATAAGGGTTATGCCAACTAAAATGTTAATATGTAATATTATATTTTTTAGAATTTATAAATTTCTGACAGTTTATTAAGTTAAAATTTAAGTTAAAATATTTTGGTTTATTGTCCCATATACAGGGCTATTTGGAACTAAAAATTTTTTTTTGGTTTGTTCCCACAAGATATTTTGGGTTGACATTTTTTAAAAAGGGATAAAAAATTAGACTACTCCTAACTAAAATAATTTTCGTGTACACCTTCATGGTAAAGTATCTAGGAGGTTTCATACACAATGCCTTCTGGATTTACCTATATTTTTAGGATAAGTCGTTTTAAAATTGTTTGCCGCGCAAAAAATTGCTGGTGTAAAATTACTTATTAATAATTTAATTTTGTTTATTAAATTATTTATTAATTTATATAATTTTTAGCTTAAAATTTTAAAACGCAAAATTAGCTCCTTTTTTGACAACGACACTGGCAGAAAAGTAAAAATTCTGAAATATTTTAAAAATATCATGAAATTAACATTTACTTGGATAAACATTTTAATTTCTTCGTATTGGACCCCTTTGTGTTGAATAGCAAATCAATTTGTTAACTCAAAAGGTTGTAAAGGGGTTTTTTTTTCCCCCTTGGATTTAAATGTTATTAAGTTCAAAAAAAAAAAGACTTTTTAGGCCGTTTTAAATAAGTAATAAGAAAAAAAAAAATTTTAAAAACCTTTTTGGAAAAATGTATTTTTGGGGCGTAAAATAGCACTTTTACACCCACTGCTGAGGGCGACAAATTTCAGCACCACAGACTCTTTCGGCAATTCTATTGTTATCACCAGAGAGATTCGGCAGGAGGTCTTTTTTACTTTTACGCAATAGGGTGTAATGGTGTAATTTTACACCCTTAAATGAAGACGTTAAATTGTATTTTACGCCAACAAAATAAATTTTGGTACTTGATATAATAATAAAAAAAAAAATTAAGGGACAAAAATTTACTATGGTGAATAAAAAATATTTCCCTCTTAAAAGCAATAAAAGATCACGAATAAAGCCTATTCTTTTACAATATTTTAAAAACTATTATTTTGCAGCTTTCAGCAAAAAAAAATAAATAAAATTTGTACTTTCCAGTTTAAGAAAATATAAATGTTTAATAACTTCGTTAAATGTTGTTTCGTTAACAATGCAATCATGATATTCGATTAAAAATCACTTCACAAACTTCATTACGCCAAATTTCGAGCACCCAAAATATTCCAAGAATCCAAAAAAATATTAAAGAGATGACATACACCGTGCAAAATATCCTTCCACAAGAATAAAAGAAAAAATACGTATTTTGGAGCCGTCGCCCACCGCAAATACTGCAAATCCTTCTGTTCACATTTCTGCACACACTTCTCCTTGGTCGGCTGTAAAGTGAAGGGAAAATCAAAGAACAAAGTTTATAAATGTTGGCTTAACTCCATCAAAGAACCTAGTAAAACGACTTAAGTGAGTGCTTACGGATCGAGACTTTTTTGGGGTTTTTTTATTGTTTTTGGACAAAATGAAGACCAAAATCATGTAAGTTATTCTTTTTTACATAGAATCAATATGGGTCAATGTAAATTTAATTTATTTTTAAATATTTATATTGATTAATCAATTCTTATGGTAATAAATAAAAGAGACAGGTTGTTAATTATAGTCCATTTCACTTTTTCTCTCTTTCTTTAGCAAGTGCATAGCTCGAAACAGGTTTCAGCTCGAGTTCTAGGAGCGTGATTTTAAATTTTTCATGATTTTAATCAAGCATTAATGAGTACTACAGGATTGGCTTTTATGATTTGTTAGGTAATTCTAAGCAAGATATTTACGATCTTTTTATATAAATTATTTGCATTAAAATAAAGATTACCTGTTTTTTATTCTAAAAGTTTTGTTTGGTTGATTGGTTTATGTGGGGTTAGTTGCGTGCCCATATTTGCACTGCAGCCCAGAGTCGTAGCTAGAAGCAATGGCGCCCAGGGCAAGCCCCATAAATTTGCGCCCCCTCTTCTACCTAATGAAGTCATATGATTAAGTGGCTCGATTTGTCAGTCTGCGATGTCGTGCCCCATGAAGCTTGCGCCCCTACCTGGGCCCAGATTGCCCTACCCTAGCTACGACTCTGCTACAATCCATTGGCTTAGAAGTGAAATATAGAAAAACCAACATCATATAATGACTAATTAATAATTGTCAATTTTAATAATTGCCATTGTTACGATTGTTATTTTCGACAGATGCCATTTGATAGATATGATTATGTCAGATGTCATTTTTGACTGATATTATTTTAAAACATGTGGTTTTTGACTAATGTAGTTTTCACAGTTGTTACGTTTAATAGACGTTGTATTATCGACTTATTTTAAAGTCAAGAAAAAACAACAAATTTTTGCATGTATTTTTTGAACATCCTGTATCATAAAAAATATATTTTAATAAAATACAAGTTTCTATTTCTATAATTTATAAATATATTTTATGTATTAAGTTTGCTTCATCAGGAAATTCCAACAAAAATGACCTTTTCTTATACTCGAAATCGATGTGAAAAAGTTTCCAGTTGTTTTCAAGTGAAAAAAATTTCATTTATTTTTGTATGATGCTAGTACCAACTTCTTATTTCATTAGCACGATTCCAGTAGATCCCACATGGTTCTAGCCTTTTTAAAATATGCTTATATTGATAAACAATGGCGTATACTGACTACAACAAGTGAATGAGTCCAACCGTTAAATTTAAGAGTTTTATAAAGTAATATAAGCAAAAAATGTATTTCTTTCCCAAAACTGTATTTGTTTAAAAAAAGTGGGTAGGTGCCTCCCTGTCCCCCATTCATACGCCACTATTTACAAATGATAATTGTTTTCACTTGTAGAGCTTCAATTGTTAGCGGATACTTTTACAAGTACACACTAGGGATGGTCGAAACAGGGTTTTTTAAAGAACAGGTAGGACCTGTTGCAGTTCATAAAAAATCCCCTTTGTTTGACAAAAATTTACAACCCAAACGAAAAGATAAAGATCCGGATCGTTTACGTTTTAGTTTGTATATGCTATTTTTTTTTAAGTTAGTTAAAATTTAAAATTAACTTTAATTCGAAGTTTCCTAATAAACAGTTTATAAATGCGAAATAAAAAAGCAAGAACAAACAGCGAGAGAACGGCGAATGGAACAGTTATCAAAGTAGGCAAATTTATTGATCTTTACCTGTTCCGAATAAAGACCTGTTCTGAAAAAAGGCTCTGTTCCAAGACACCATCGCTAGAACACACATTTTTTTTTCTCAAAAAAAGTCCTGTAAGAGGAAAAATTTTTGGATATTAATTTAATATCGTGGGAGATTCGATAAAAAAATTTAACACTTAAATACACAAGACTAAAGATTAAATAAATTATTTAGAAATATGGAAAAGAAAGGCTAGTTGAACATGAATGTTTATCGGTATATCAAAAATTACACCACATAAAATTTTCCGTTATTTTGTAAACAAAAAATCACGTTTTTATTTTTAAAGCAAAATTCTAAATTTATTTCATGTGTCACAATTTTGACATAAATATTTTCACCTATTAATATCGCCCGGCAGCGTATTGGTATTGTCAACTGTCGCATTAAAATTTAGGGCGACAATTATCACCAAAATTTTGGCATCATGGTGTCGCTTGTGTTATTGATTTGTATAGTTTATACTTCAGCGCCAACGTCCAAACTTTGCTTGTGGTTAGTTCTGGTTAATTGTTGTTAGTAATAGCCAGAACTAACTGGTTACTACTAAACAGAACTAAAATTAAGAATTTTCTGATTAGTAAAGGTCAGAACTAACTATACCTAACCAAAAACAAAAATGCCTTTATTGTCCAACGTAAATAAAAATACACCTAATGACTTAGTGGCAGTTTTTGTAAATTAAAATAAAGTAATAAATTAGGGTAACAGAACACTCGAATTTGATTTTTATAGTAGATATTGCCCCTTGCAACGACCTTTAATATTTATATTTATCTAATGTTGCGTCGTGCCACAGGAAACAATGCCAATACACCCCGGGGTTTTTGGAGAATATATATATATATATATATATATATATATATATATATATATATATATATATATATATATATATATATATATATATATATATATATATATTATTTAAAAAAAAAAATATTTAAATTTTAAATTATTTATTAATTTTTAATAAATTTAATAAAAATAAAAAATAAATATTTTTTTAAATTTATTATAATAAATTTTTTAATTTAAAAATTATTAATTATTTTTTTTAAATTTAAAATTTTATTTTTTTATAATAATATTAAAATTTTTAATTTAAAAATTTTTTTAATTAAATAGGCCCATTTCAAAAAAAAAAAATTAAAAAAAAAAATTTTAAAAATTTTTAAAATTATTTTTTTAATTTTTTAAAAAACCCCCCTTTAACCCCCTAGCAATTTTCAGCTTAAAATTTAAAAAAAATAGTAAGAAAACTATGAATATGGTTTTTAAATCGTCAACGTTATCGCCATGTCCTTCATTATTAAATTAAACATTTTTGTGACCTATCACGTTGTTTCTATCAGGTTCCATCTGTTTATTAAATTCTTTATTAACCTTTATATTAATATTATAACTGTTTTTCAATATCATCAAATCGCAGACCAACTTTTTTTGTTTAATTAAATTATGAAAAAGTAAAACAAGAACTTGTTTTTTTGTCACCAAAATTTTAAATTATTTTTACTTAAACATATATTTTACACAAAAAGGTAGGGCATTAATTCAGAAAATTAGTAACCATAGGCAATGCGCGTGGTTGCCCCCCCCCTTTTTTATTGTCAATATATGGGTATAATTAAAGAATTTATTAAAACATTATAAGTCAAAAAAATTTTTTTTTCTCCCAAAAATTAAATTTTTTTGATAAACTTTTGGGGCCCAAAACCCTCCCTCCCCAAGTATATGCCACTTAACATGGTTACATACGCAATAGGCCAATGGGGACATTATTTTTATTTTGTTATTTGTTTTTGTGCAAAGACTCATAAAAATCCTGATTTATATCAAAATATATCTTTACCCTTTTGATTGATTGATTGATAAAGTAAATACACAAGTTGAGGCTTTGTCCCCTCGACACTAGCCTACAAGGGGGTTTTTGTATCTCTTTGTATTTGTTTCAAAATTTAAAAAGGTTTGCAGCCCTTTCACTGTTCTTTTCTGGTTCCAGCCTCCTGGTGGTTAGTGTCCACCATGAGGTTTTGATTTGTTCTCCAGTAAGTAAGTGGGAGGGCACTCATATATGATGTGAGAGGGTGGCTCCTCCTCTTCGTCACATAGTCTGCAAATTTTTTTTCCATAAATGCCCATAGTGTGCATATGCTTTCTTAGGGTGCAGTGTCCGGTTATTAATCCTGTCACTACCCCAATTTTCCATTTATTTTTAAATTCACTTGTCAATCTTTCGATGGTGAGTCCAGCATTGATTTACTGTGATTTTGCCTTGGAATGTGGTTCCAGTATGACTGATGTTGTGTTTGAATCCCCCAACATGTAGCCACGAACCGAGGCTTTTGGTATTCCAAAAAAAGGTTCAGGACCCCCCAAAAATTTCTGCGGAGCCTCGTTGGCCAGGAGTCTGCATTTTTATTGCCCTGTATTCCCTGTTCCCGGCACCCAGGAAAGTGTAACTTTGTTGTGGTTAGCCAGGGTTTAAAAAGGGGGTTTCAGACAGTTCCAAACCAACCTTTAGTTGACTTTTTTGGGGTGCCAAAGCTTTTATGGCCCCTTGACTATCAGAGAAAATATTTTAAGTCCCTGCCCTTATATCTCCTCCTCGTTCTCTCGCAGACAAAGTTCAATGGCATATATTTCCGCCTGGGGAAAAAGTGGCATTTTCCCCAGGGGAAACATAATCATTGAACCTGGGGGGCTCCATTATTCCTGCGCCGGCTCCATTGTCAGTCTTGGATCCATCGGTATACCAAACCAAATTCCGAGACTGACAGGGGTCGCTCACTACCCCCCAGGTAAGCTGGGTTTTGTATGGTCTGTGTGTATTTATCCGTTTTGGCATTGTATCACTGCTCATCTCAAATATTGGGTTTGTGATACTGCTCGTTATTCTGGTGTGTCCTAGGGGGGGCCCAGAGCACCAGTTGCCGTTACATTTCAGCCTGTATGCCCCAATCCCCGCCTCCGCCTTAATAATTATACCAAGAGGGGGAGGCTTAGTAGGATTTCCATGGCTGCAGTTGGAGTGTTTCTAATAGCTCTCGTTATACAGAGACATGCTACGCTGGAGTTTGGATAACTCCAGCTCTGTTTTTCTCTGTTCTAATTTTGGCCACCAGATAGTTGAACCGTAGGTTATCATGGGTCTTACCACAGCAGTGTACAACCAGTGTACTATGCGTGGCTGAAATCCCCCAATCATTAGAGCCATTTTGCCCTTATTAATCACATTCTGCATATGTGGATTCCAGGTTAGCTTAGAATCCAGAGTTAATCCAAGGTACTTTACCTCCTGAACAAAACCGAGTGTGGCACCGAAGAAGTGAGGAGATTTTAAATCATCCAGCTTCCTTCGTCTAGTGAAGGGTATTAGCGCAGTTTTGCCAGGATTAACAGTAAGGTTTTCCTTGTTGCACCATCCCTCCACAATTCTCAGTGCCCTTTGCATAAGCTCCGAGGTTGTTTTGTTATGCTTCCCCACGACAAATATAGTGATGTCATCCGCATACCCCTGGGTATAGAAGCCATTATTATTCAGTTCCACCAGGAGTTCGTCAACAACCATATCCCACAGTAGTGGGGATAGAACCCCTCCCTGTGGGCATCCTTTGACCACTGACACCTCCATTGTTTCACTGAATAACGTTGCTTGCGCTCGTCTGCCAAGTAACATGTTGTTTATCCACCTACAAATGGTGTCGTTAACATTATGTCTGGCAAGAGCCGCGGCCATTGAGTTGAAGGAGGTTCGATCAAAAGCTCCCTCAATGTCAAGAAATGCATCTTTACACTTACTTCTATCTATATTTAAGAGGCAGTATCTTTAATATATGATACGTTTGATAATCATTCATTGATTTTTCGTTTTACCTGCTACTGTTAGTCCTAAAACTCAATATACTTTGGGTACCCGCATGTAGGTCCGGACTTAACATTTTCTTTATTTATTATTGTACCTACTTTTTGGTATATTATGTAGGTTATAGGCAAATTGCTGGTGTTGAATATAAAGAGTCTTTTCGTCTTAGTTCATCAGTCGTTTGGAGTTTGACAGGGTATTTTCGTGTGTGTTATTGAGCATTCAAAATAGCCAATTTAAACTATTAATATTAGTAAGTAATTAGAACCTGTACCCTTTCAAAAGGTGCGGTGCCTACACAATAGATATTTGTCAGGCAACCTATTTATATTTGGGTTTTTCACTGAGGGTTGTAATTTAAATTTTATTGCGGTCAAGAAATCGACGAATTGTTGTGAAACGTACCATACAAAAAATATTGGTTCAATAAACTAAAAATTCTTCGCGCGAGACTAGACAAAATTCTTAACTTTATCTTCTAAATCTATGTTCTGCTTTAATACCAAAAACTTTAATTTATGACTCAATAAAAATATTTATTTATTTACCTGCTAGTATTAAAAATATTGGTCGTTTACATAAATTTAAATTGACAGTCAAAAACTTCTTGTTAAGAAAGACTTATTATGTATTGTCTAACAAAGTGTTTAGACAATATTAGATAACTTAGAATAGATTTATTGCATAGTTGTCGTTTTTCCTCATTCTATTAGATAATTTATTATTATTCTTTGTTATGATCAAAGTTTTTTTTTTAATACTTTATCCAACTGATGTTTATGCTTGTATGAAAATAATTTTTTATGATATAAGTGTTAAAAGTACAATTATTAGGGACGAATGTGACAGAATGAGCGAAGCAGTTCTTTAACTTCACATAAGTTCCCTTAAAACTTTTTTTTTAAACAAAATCATACAATATTTTTCTACCAAACGCAATAATGGGGTTTAAAATTAAAACAAAAATTGGAGGATATAGTTTTACATAGCATCGCATATAAAAATTATTGAAGTAGGCATTTTTAAAATTCTAACAACCGTTGTTGATCTGGCTGTTACAAGATGTTTTTCAAATTTCATACATCGTGTCAGTTTTAGCTGAATAGTTTTTTCTTTAAATCAACTTGAAATGGGGAGAAAATGTAGGAGAAAATATTGGTTGCATCGATCAATTTAAAAATAGATGGAGCGGCCAGTAGAGCATCGCTGTTTTGCGGAAATCTCGTATCTAAATATTGCCCAAAAGTTTATGAATTGGTGTAAGGAAAAGGTGTTGCTGGAAAATTACCGAAAATATATTTTGCTATTTTGAAAAAAAGCGAAATTTTGAAAGCATTATTTATGGTCGACTATTCATTGATCAAGCTATGCACATAAACAATGACGTAAATATCAGTAAATTTTTAAGCTTCTTGCTTATTTAAAGCGTCGGAGGGGATTACCCAAAAATCAAAGTTCTGAGCAAACGCAAATTGACAGCTAGAACTGGAAGGAATTTGTTTTCCAATTGTTTGAATTGTACAATTAATATAAATGTTAGTAAATAAATAAACGTTGACGTTACCTTTCAAAATTTGACATTTTACTTTTAACACTAGTGGTTTAAAATGTTACTTTAAGTCACTAGTGCTTTTAAGTAACATTTTTAAGGATCTAGACAGTGTTAAAAATTAAATAAAAATTTATTAATATTATTATTATGATTTACATGCGTTATTTGCAAATAAAAATAAACAGATTTTAGCGTAACTGTCAAATACGTTAAGTTAAAATATATAGAGTTGGAAAAAGTAAAACTAAATTATAAAAAAATAATAAAAAAAAGTTTTACATTAAAGATAGCAGGGTATTAAAGAAGAAATTAAGAAATTTTTTGATCCATAAAAAAGTAACCTGGTGTCAAAATTGGAACCAGGAGATCCCCAGAATAATAGATTTTCTTACCATATTTTCTGTTTCATACGATCACAATGAAGGAATGTAAGTCGTTTTTATAATAAAGGAATATTAGGTCGACATAACTCTCACTACTAACCCGACAACTATCCTAAATAAGATTAAGTGGTAAACAACGTGTTTTGCAAAAATTTTTAGTGTTTATTAACCTTTTTTGTCAATCATTTTATAGAGAAAATTTGATCGATCTCAGTAATTGCCACTTTTTTACAACAGTTCGACCAGAGCTTAAAAAACACGACATAATTTCTTGTTTTAACAAGATGCAGTTTCATACTTAAGAAGTAATTGTTAAATACTTAATTCGCATTATCCATATGGTTAGTTAAGTACTAATGCAATGGCCGCCAAGGTCTCCAAATTTAACTTTAATGAATTATTACCTTTAGAGTTATCTTAAGAAACTAGTTTCAAGGAACCCATTAGGGATTAGGAGGTTTTATTTCGAAATTATTGCAGCGTGTACTCACTAGACGTACATTTATAAAAACTACCCACCTCAGACTATTTAAAACTTTGATGCTTATACTAAAGCAAGCAAAAAAAAAAAAATATGCGTTTGTTAATTGTATAAGAATTTGTTATTAATAATACAGTATAAATAATATATCAAATAAAGTTTTCTTTTATTAACAGAAATGCTATGTTAAAATAATTGGCAGAAAACAATTCGATCTCGCCAAAAAGGTCCAACTATTTAAAAAAATTGGCCTCTTAAAGTATTAAGATCTAAATTTGGACCAGAAAAAGTTCCATCCACAATAATAATCAAAAAACGGCGTGGGCAATTTCTTGATTATCTAGCAGATGAAAAATTCCACCAAATTGATCTGTTCTTCATTTATGAAGTTGTTTATAAAATTATTTTGCAGGAGTCTGGTTAACATTTGGACCCGACTTATAAATTTGGCTTTTTTATCTTTTATTCCTTAAATATCTCACTTAAAGATATAACAATTTAGATGCCTAAAAAATTGTTTTTGGCAAAGAAATTTTCCCTTTAAAAAAATTTAAGGGTTGTTAGGGAGCCGCAATCCTTTAGCCGGACCTCAACTTTCCTATTAAGGGGTTCTTTATGAACAACTAACTTATTTTTTATAGTGCCTCAAGAAACTACCCAAAACTGTTTACGAGCTCTCCTACTATGTTATTATATAAATTGATATGTTCTCAAAATGGTAGACTGTCACTAACTTGTTTAAGCTAAACTTGAAATAGTTTAGCTGCAAATGTATATGGAATCATAGTCCAGTAACTAAAGACTTGAAAGTTGTGGCGCAATTCTTAGGTTTTCGGGTTTCACCACGTTCCGACGTGGGAACCTGGTGAAAATGGCTTCCCAAAGTCCCAAAAATAAGTTTCTCGCGAATATCTGCCAAAATATGCGAATAAGAAAATTTTTTGTTTGGGCAAAAAATGAAGTTACCTCAAAATCTACAAAATAATTCCTACCATTTTTTTTGCAACACCAATATTTTTCGCAAAAACCCGGAAAAATCCAATCTTCCACACTGGATAGATGTGAAGTAAGATGGTAAAGGAAATTTTCTGGGATCATTAAACACTCAATCTATTTAAAAAATAAATGTTTAACAAACCATTTTTTCAAAAAATAGCAATAAATTAATGATATACTCCCAAAATATTTGAAAAAAACTTTGACCGCTTTTTTAATATTCTAGAAAAATCAGAATGAACCCAAACTCATATCCAATGATAAGTACGGGTTTTCCATTCCGATGAACTTTGAATGGTTAAAAAATGTACATTATTGCCCGAGTTATGGAACAATTTTTCGCCCCTTATAAATGATTTATGTCCGTTTCATCAGTTCCATTTCATCACTTGTCCCTGTTCGTCACTTGAACCTTCCCAAATTAGCATTAGCAGGTATTTTAGTGGGTTTCAACACTTGGAGGACACCAGTGTTTTTTTTCCCAATATTTTTACTAGTTGTGCGTTAAAATGCCAAATTTAGTGTTACTGAAAAAAATATGTCGATATGATTTTTAAGTATTTAAGGTAAATAGAAGTCATATTATGAAATTTGCTTGATTCGCATTTTAAACAAAATTATAAAAACAATATAAAACCCTTGCACTCTTATCAGTTTAAGAAAAAAAAAATATAAGGAACGCTTTGATAGTCATTAGAACTATTGAACTAAAACAAAATTACTAAAAAATTTTTTTTAA
>JAHBCN010016628.1:0-19201 GCA_019359885.1 Listronotus oregonensis
TCTTACCGGCCCATTATTCCCAATCCCCCTGTCAAAACCTTTCGGAAAGATAATCAGATACTTGTCTTGTGTTGTGAGGTGGAGCACCATGTTTGGAACCAAATACTGTTGTAGTTTGCTAATGGTAAATCGTCCAAATAGTCTTCAAAAGTTGACGTCAAAAACTGATAATACATTTCAGCGTTCAAATTTCCTTTAAAAAAAATGGGGCCCCAAAATTCTATTTTTATAAATGCCTGCCCAGACATTAAGACTGAATCGCATTGGGGGTCGTAATTCTAAAAACCCGGGGTTGGGGTTTATCCCCCAAATGTGTTCATTGTTTCGATTAAATATTCCACAATTGGTGAAAGTGCCCCTTTTTGTCCAAATAACATTTTCAAAAAAAGCTGGAAAATCGGGCCCCCTTTGTAGCCAATCACAAAATTGTAATCCCTTTTTCGAATCCCGGGGGTGCAGTTTTTGCGATAGGGGGATTTTGTAGCATTTGAAACCTTTTTTCCTGATCTCTCCCAAACAGACGGGGCGAAGAAACATCCAAATCAGTGTGTATCTGGCGTGTGGTTTCCCGGGGATTCGTATTTATCTACAAAATATGTATTAGTTTTTCATAAACGGTTTAATATTTTTTTACAGTTGATCGCAAAGTAACTAATTCCTAAATTCGAACTAAGTCATAAAGTCGACGCATGCCCGGTATGAGTTTCCGCTTCGTCAACTTTTTTCCCGGGGAATAGATAATCGATTAGGTACTTTGCGTCCTAAAACGAATGTTAACATTAATTATACCTCATTTACGATGTTTTCTTTACTTTCCCCCATCCATTCTGCCCCATTTTTTTGGGGGTTTTTAAACGAACCATACTCAGCGAGGTTTCTATCCAATAATTTGAATAAAGTTCGATGAGGTTGTCGTCTCTCGGGATACGAGTTAAGATACATTCCGATGTTTTCACACTGTTCCTATCATTCTTGTAATAAAGTTTTACCATTTCTGTGGTTTTTTTCATTGGTGAATTCCGTTTTTAACGAACCACAACTGACAGTAAAAAAATTAATTTTAAAAAAAACGCCGATGTTTTAACATAAAGTTTAATCAAGACTGACTACTGACAGTTTCTACCTTGTCACTTTTAAAATCAAATGTTGCCAATCTACAAAAAATAACAAGGTTGCCAACCCATTACAAATGTTAAGGAGTGGTTGCATAATTTAATGTTGTACATACTTTTAACACCCCACTCAACAATGTCTAAATTATGCCAAGTTCTTCAAAAACTTATAATGCTTCTCCGCATTTAAACCCTTGGTTAATATATCTGCCCATTTCACTGTCGGTAAATATTCAAGCTTTACTGATTTATTACTGACTACCTCTCTAATGAAATGATGTTTAATGTCTATATGCTTACTTTTTTATGATTAACTGGATTTACTGACAGACTTAATGCACTTTGATTATCGTTAAAGATAGTTACACAATCTTGCTTCCCTGTCAATTCTTTTAACAAATTTCCAAATAAATACATTCTTTTGCAGCCTCAGTAATGGCCATATATTCAGCTTCACAACTTGACAAAGCTACATTTTTTCTGTTTTATACTGCCATAAGAAATCACTGAACCTTTATACTTAACCACATAACCTGTGTATGACCTTCTATCCAAATTTTTGCCCAATCGGCATCTACAAAACATTGAAGATCAGTGGTTCCCTGAACAGTTTGCTTTGAAAAAGTTAAACACATACTTTTTGTACCTTTAATATACCCAAACCCTTTTAACAAAAACCAATTTTATTACTATGACATTCATTAAATTGGCTTAAATAACTTACACTAAACGCTATATCAGGTCTAGTTAAGACAGCAAGATACATTAAGCTTCCAAAATCTCTGATATGGAACATTAACTGGTTCCATATTTTCAATATCCAAATTTAATTTTGTTTCTAAAGGGGTCTTAACCGGTTTACAATCTGCCATATTAAACCGACTTAATATTTGATCAATATATTTTTCTTGACTTAAAGCTAATATCTTATTATCATTATCATAAATAATTTGCATACCCAAGCACTGTTGTGCTTTACCAAGATCTTTAACTTTAAATTTAGAACTTAATTCATCTTTTATACGACTTTTCACTACTATTATTTGAAAAAATAAAAAAATCATCCACATAAAGTGCAATAATCGTTACTGACTTATCAAAAATTTTAATAAATAAACATGGCTCATAATCGGATATTTTATAACCTAAGTTTAACAAAACATTACTTATTTTTTCATTCCATGCTCTAGATGCCTGCTTAAGCCCGTATATTGCTTTATTTAATTTTAAAACCTTACCCTTTTCATTTTCTGAACATACAAAGCCCTCTGGAATTTTCATAAATATTTGCTCATTTAAATCCCCATTTAAAAATGCTGTTTTAACATCAAAATGCGTAATTTTTAAATCAAAATTTGCAGATAAGGCCACTAATAACCTAAACGAAGAATGCCTAACTACAGGTGAAAAAGTTTCACTATAGTCAATACCAGGTCTTTGTGTAAACCCCTAGCCACAACCGCGCACGAAATTTCACTTCACCATCACAATTGTTTTTCTTTTGAACACCCACTTACTGCCACCAGTGTAGCACCACTAGGGAAACCTGCAGTTCCCATGCATTATTTTCTTCAAATGAGTCGAGCTCCTCCACTATGGCTTTCTTCCACATCTCACTATCTGGCCTTGACAATGCCTCTTCTATAGTAACTGGATCTTCCAGACAAGGATTTTCAACGCATAAAAAAGTTACATAATCACTAAAGTCTTTTGGTTTGGTTCTCGAGAAGAAGTTCTTCTAATATCTGTGCTAATTTTTTACTTTATAGTCTTTATCTTTATCACTACTTTCATTTAGACTTTATAGCTTGTACTACTAGAATCATATAAAATGTCATTTGTCACATTATCTTCCACTTTGCATTGCTTTCACTTTCATTTTCCTTTGAGCCCCCACTGAAGCTGGAAATTCTAAATACAAACATCTTTAATATTTTCCATTATCTCGACATCTCACTTATAATAATATTATTTATTTCAGGATCGAACAACCTATACCCCTTAGTGGTTTCACTATAACCAACTAATATAGTTTTCTTGGATTTTTTATCCCATTTTAATCTATTCGCCTTGGGTACATGTGTCATAACAGTGCTTCCAAAAATTCTCACATGACTAATGTCAGGTTTCTTTTTATACCACACCTCATACGGTGTTTTTTCACTTAATCCTGAAGTAGTACTCCGGTTTTTTAAATATACAGCTGTGTTAATAGCCTCTCCCCAAAACTTTTTGCTCAAATCTGCATCGAACATCATGCATCTAGCACTTTCAACTAGTGTTCGATTTAACCGCTCTGCTGAGCCGTTTTGTTCAGGAGTATGAGGATTACTGGTTTGATGTAAAATGCCAACTTGTTTTAAAAAATTATTAAATGCTGAACTACAAAATTCTCCCCCATTATCACTACGTAAGATTTTTATTTTCTTTTCAGTCTGGTTTTCCACCAAACTTTTAAATTCTTTAAAACATTCAAAAACTTTATCTTTAGTTGACAAAAAATACACAAAAACCATTTTACTAAAATCATCTCTAAAAGTTAAAAAATACCTGGCCCCTCCAAGTGAGGTAACTTCCATTGGACCACATAGATCTGCATGAATAACCTCCAAAACAGTACTAGCACGAGAACCTTTGTCAGGAAAAGGCAGTCTGCATTGCTTGCCTTCATTACAAGTCATACAATTATGTTTATTTGTCTTTATCTCACCTTTACACAACATGCCTTCAACTGCACCTTTTGACATTTTTTGCAAATCAGTTTTGTTGAGGTGCCCCATTCTACGATGCCATGTTTCACCTGACACACCAGCTAAAAAACACTGTTTTAAATTTACATTTAATTTATAAATGTTATCCACTAAACTAGCAGTACCAATTAAATCTTTAGTTTTATTATAAATTCTGCAACCATCTCTGTCAAAAACTACTTCATTGCCATTTTCGATTAATTTACCAACAGACAATAGGTTCGTAGCAACTTCTGGGACATAAAGAACATCTTTCACCAAAATATCAAATGTCTTCCCACCTACTATAGTAGAAAGATTTAATTTCCCAGCACATTCTACCGAGACTTTGGATTTATCTGCCACAACTATTTCTTTAGGACCATTAAAAACAGTCTCTTCACTTAACCAATGTCTATTTGCTGTAATATGTGCACTAGCACCAGAGTCAAGATACCATTCATCCTTTCTGAATGCTTCACTGCCCAAAAATATCGCACTAAAAACATTTGTTCTGTTTGAAATTCTATTCTTTGGACAATCTTTCTTAAAATGACCAGTTTGTTTACATTTGTAACATGTCTTTCTAAAACCTTCACGTCTGTCATAATCATCTGAATTTGAATGACAAGCCATTTGACGATCAGAGTTGCCAACTGCACTATTATATTTGTCCCTAGGTTTTCCGTAGCGACCTGTTTTACCGACAAACACACTTGCACTTCTGCTTGAGCTTGCATTACCAACATTATCGTCCATTTCCAATAATTTCATTTTTATAGCGTCAGCTGTGATTTGGATTCCACTATGCTCTATCGCCATAATCATAGGAGAAAACTTCTCCGGAAGGCCTGCCAAGAGTAAACATCCAATCCACTCATCACTGATGGTAAATCCAGTGCCTCTTAAACGCTGTGCAGTTTCTATAAGATAATTTACGTATGAAGCCATACCCGCCATATTGTCCAATCGCGCTGAAATCAAGAAACGCAATAGAGAAATCCTTCTCGCGAATCCGGCGTCATCATACAATGTCTTTAGTTTTTTCCACAATTCTTTCGCGGTTTGCACATCTTTAACATGAATAAACAACGACGAATCGATTGTTAGAATCAGTTTCGCCCGAGCCTGATTAACTTTATCGATATCGGTCTCTAGTCCTTGAATACACTTTTGTAAACCATCCAAAATTAAGAAATTCTCCGCAGCAAATGCCCACTCCGCGTAATTCTCCCTGCCTTTTAACTTAGGCACACTTGCAACAAAATTCGTAGCCATTTTTCCGAACTTACCCGCAAGAAATTACGACACAACTTTCGCGCCTGGGCCCATAACCTGTTGAAGAAATAAAACGCCGATGCTTCTTAACATAAAGTTTAATCAAGACTGACTACTGACAGTTTCTACCTTGTCACTTTTAAAATCAAATGTTGCCAATCTACAACCCATTACAAATACGTTAAGGAGTGGTTGCATAATTTAGCATATGTTGTACATACTTTTAACAATTTACACGTCACCGATTTGAGAAATCAAAGCCAACTACGTTATAAAAATATTCTAGTTATTTTTTCGGATTTTCCGGGCAACAAGGGTAACTTATGATACATCGTTGAAAATGTGATAAAAAGGGCCATTCAAATTTGTGGAATTCCCATATGGCGTCCATAAGAAAAAAAAAGTTGATGATGGTTACGGAAAAACGAAACGTTGAGTTGCAAAACTATGAACACCATTCGATAGAGCGGAAAAAATTGACAATGCAAATGTATTATTTATTTTGGGAATTGTGAAAAGAAACCCAGGAAAAAATAAAACGATTTTCCAAAATTTGGTTTTTTTCCGGATATATCCGGAATTACTCGAATTTTCAAACTTTCTAAACGGTATATTGTTGGTCACATAAATGCCCAACTTTACCCCAATTTAACCATCTTCGTATCTCCTCTAGTTTCCGAGATCCCAATGAGGTGAGAAATCAATTTATATTTTAACATATATATATATATATATATATATATATATATATATATATATATATATATATATATATATATATATATATTATATATATATATATATATATATATATATATATATATATATATATATATATATATATATATGTTATATTGGTGCCGAGTTAAAACACTTTTTAAAAAAGATTATTTTTATTTTAAAAATGAAAATTACAAGTTAACTTTAAGACTTAATTTACGTGCTAAAAGTACAGAGTTTATAGTAAAGAGTATCAATAATTACTGAGTTGGCTTCTCTTGTGGATGAATGTATTTATAGTTTCTAACTGCGCAATAAACGTTTCTAGAACGATTCGTAGTCACGTAGGCCATGATGCAAAAAATGGGTATTCACCATATTTTTATAGATAACAAAAAAGGATTGTAAACAACATGGTCAGCAAAAAAGACACTTGTTGATGTTTTTAAGACGCAAAAGAAATATGATAAGCGTAAATACGCAATTTCCGTTGTATACGGTTTTTAGGTAAATACCTTCATCCATTACAATTAATAAAATAAAATATTAATAATTATTATTTAAAATAAGTAATATTATTCTTATATATAACAACTCCCCCTTTTATGAAAAAGTTAGTGCTTAAATGCAGTAACTTTTTTTTTCAAAAACTTAAAATATTATATATTTTTTTCTAATACACTATTCAAAATTAATGATTTAATTATTGGTTATAAGTAATAATATAATCGAATATATAAAATAATAAGTAGATTAAAATTATTAGGCACAACTTTTGTTGGCTGTTCTATTTTCGAGAAATTCTAAACTTTCCCCTTCATCTATTGGTTCGCCAATACGAATGCTAGGGCGTCTTCGAGGTAAAATTTTGGAAAGCCTACCCCTGAGGGTTGAAAGTTCAATAGGTGGAGGAATAGGTGGATCACCGGGTGAAGTCTCAATTCCGTATCTTATAAGCCTTTTTCGCTTTTTACATTTATAATATATGTAAACAATAATTACAATGACAATTAAGGTAATTGATACATAAGTAAACCAAGGGTAATATTTTTTAATTGCTGGTTCATTTATTAAGTCATCAAGTTCTTGCGAATATTGATCCAATTTGTGTTTCGCGATCTCTAAATCGTCTAAATTTAATTGACTTATTTTAATTGGTTTTAAATTAAGATATTTATTCGAGTTTTCGGGATATTCTTGACAGCATGTATATGGTACTCGTATTACATTAGTATAATTATAGTGCCATTCTGAAACTTTCTGCATACTAGCTTGTACACGTGTGCTTCCGATAAAAGCTGAGCAACTAGGCTGTAAAGTCATTATTGAATTGACATTAATTATTTCCGATATTGGATCAATATTTTCACATTTTATTGTAATAGGTGTTTGATCTGTTACTGCTAGTAGCCAAATATTATTACTTAATAATTGAATTTTATAGTCTTGTGCATAGACTAAAATCATTTGGCAATTTTCAGGAAGTTCCATAAATTTTTGAGTTTTTAAAAGTTGAGCTTCACATATTGCATTATTATCAATAGGATAAGAATACAAATTTCTACATAATTTTACGTTAATCATTACTTCCTTGCAATTGTCAATACTTGATAATGGTATAAATTGATCGGAATCTTCACTTTTCGCAATATATTTTTGTATAGTGGGTAAAATATGGTGTAATTTTGTTCTATTATCCTTAATGGGAATTGATAGAGTCGATAGACTGTATAGAGCTGAGACTCTGTTAGAGGAATATCTAACACAAAAATAACTTTCGAAATAGTTTGAAATGCGGATAATTCTATTATGTCCAAATATGTAGCGACTTTTGCTTCTCTAGGAGCGAGGGGTAAATTATTTCTTTTTAGGTTTTGCGCAATTGTTTGTAACGCAGAAACGAGGTCTTTAGGGGTTATAATAGATGTATGAATTATGTTTAATCTTGCGAAAGTGATAGCATTTAAAATATCGTTTAATTGATTTTCAATAAAAGAATAAGATTCCGTTAATTGATCGAATATTTCGATTAATTCTAATTTGGTTTCCATAGCCGTAGTTTGATCGTATATATCATGTATACTTGTTTGATTTTCTTTAAATTGTCATTAAATATTTTTTCATCGATTTGAAATTTTCTAAGAGTTTCATTAAAATTTTTAATTACTGATGTAGTGACCGTTATTTGTTTTTTTAATAGGTTTTCGAGTTCGTGCTCGTCTTTTTCGATTTTATTTATACAGTTATTATAATATTCTCCGTCACTGGAGTCTAAGTTACCGGTAATAAATTTCCATACACTGCCTGCGGCATTTATTAAACCTCTCTTTTTACGGGGTCTGGTCGAAATATCGAAATCTATTTCATTAAATTTGTCTTCTATGTCTTCTGACGTTTGAATTAATAAATTCAGATGGGTTTGTAATTCGCTATAAAAATTATAAATTGCATAAGCTTTTATATTTACCATAGACATTATGCCATGAAGAACTTGGTTATTATTTTCAAAAAGATTTTTTTAATCTACTTACATCCTTATAAACTAAAAGGGTCCACTTATCATTTGATACCTTTAATTGTGTTTCTCTTTGGTAATAAACGCCTACATTGTTTTCTATAGGTTTGATAGTGTATCGGTATCGCGTAGTTATATTTGCCTGATTCGTAAGTTGGATAATTGCGAGTGCCAGTAATCTGTAAAGAAAAGCTTAATTAGCTTTATTATTTATTCAGATTCACTTTCTATGGCATTTTTATCATCTGGTTTAATTATAATTTCGTCATAATAGGGTTTCATACGGTCGTAATTTACTTTCGTTAATTGTTTTGTTTCGAGATTTTCCAGTGTTGCCGAATTTAGATGAATTTCTTTAATTAGAAATGGGCCAATAAATTTGGGTGCTAATTTGCTTTTTATTTGAGATTCTTTAATATAGACCTTGTCTCCTATTTTATAATCGGTCGGATCGAATTTTTTATGTAATTGTGTATCGAAACGTTCTTTTGCTTTTTCTTTTTGTAATTGCGTTTTATTTCGTGCGATTTCGTAATAATGTTTAACTCTCGCGTTAAGGTCTCTCATATATTTTGATATTAATTCTTTTTCGTTATATAAGATTTCGGGTGGTCTACTGGAACAATGACCGAATACTAGTTCGTAAGGGGTAAATCCATGGGTTTTATTTACTGAATTGTTATAACAAATACATGCGTAGGGTAAAAGTTGACAAGGATGTTCATTAGGGTCTTCAGATGTCATAACTCTTATCATTTCTAAAAGTGTTGCGTGAAATCTTTCTAAAGAGCCGTTAGATTTAGGGTGGTTGACACTAGAAAAGGTTAATTTAATGTCGTATAAGTTACAAAGGTCTTTCATTAATTGGTTGTCAAATTCTCGACCGTGATCTGCCAAAATTTTAGTGGCGTGCCATAATGTTGAAAATAAAGTAATAAAGTATTCACGACTGATTTTGCTGATTTGTCAACAAGTGGATAAGCTTGAATAAATTTTGTAAGTTCGTCGCGTATTGTAAGAACTCTATTATTTTCCGGTATTTCGAGAATATCGATATTTATTCGCTCGAATGGGGTTTTAGGGGTTTCCGTAATAACTAAAGGGTTATCTAAGTTTTTTCTCAAGATTTTATTTTTTTGACAAATTTCGCATTTTTTAATATAATTTTCCACGTCTTTACTTAAGCCTGTCCAATTATGTTTTTCTTTTATTCTGCGTATTGTTTCGTTTACACCTCTATGGAAATTTCTTTTTCCCGTATGGTATTGATCTATAATGATCGGTTTTTCGTCATCAGAAGGTGTGGTGACAATATTTTGACAAATTACAAGTTTTAAGTCTTTATCGGCAAAAATGAAACAAAGCATTTCTAAAATTGGTAATTCGACATTATTTTCGACATAATAAGTTTTAGAGTCCGTTATTTCGGTTTGTGAATTTGTTAAAATTTTAAATAAGGTTTCGATCGCTTCTTTGATGTCAAATGGTAATATTATTATGTAATAATTTCGTTTTTTAACAGTTTTTGATGATAAAATATTTATTTTATCTTCGTCAAAATTAGGATGCTCTTCAAAGAAATCTTCTATAATTTTATAATGAAGGTCTTTAAGTTTATCTTGTTGAAAAATTGTTATTATATTTTTATGATCTTTATCTAAGAGTTGATTATTAGAATATCTTATTTTTGAATAATCGATTAATGATTTGGTTTGATAAAGATGTCCGAATCTTTTAAATTCATGTTCTAGGGTTTGTGGAGACATAAGGGTTAGTTCTTCTTCTTCCAAGTCTGTTGATGAGTCTTTTTCTTTTTGTGCAGAGGTTGATGGTTCCTCTTCTTTAGTTTTTTTATTAAAGGCTGTAATTCTTTGAAGGTTATTTATTTTAATTCTGCTTAGAGCGTCCGAATTTCTATTTATTTTTCCAGGTTTATAAAATATTTCATAATCGTATTCTTCTAATTTCAGTCGCCATCTTGCTAATCTGCTTCCAGGGTCTTTGATTGAAAATAGCCAAGTTAAAGGGCGATGATCGGTTACTAATTTAAATTTTCTTCCGTAAAGATATGGGCGAAAATGCTTAACTGCCCAGACTATTGCCAAAAGCTCGCGTTCAATAACACTATAACGACTTTCTGCAGGACAAAGGGTTCTCGAAGCATAAGCTATCGGAAGATCCTTTCCTATTGGTCCTTGAGATAAAATTGCTCCAATGGCGTATAATGAGGCGTCTGTTGTTAAAACAAATGGTTCCTCGAAATTGGGAAAAATTAAAATTGGTTCAGTAGTTAGACATTTTTTTAAAGTTTCGAAAGATTCTTTACAATCAATATTAAAATTAAAAGGAATATCTTTTCTTAACAGTTGAGTTAAAGGTTTTGAAATTTTTGCATAATTTGGGATAAATCGTCGATAATATCCTGATAATCCTAAAAATGATTTTATTTCCTTGGGATTTCTGGGTTCCGGGAAGTCTTGTACTGCCTTTATTTTTTCGGGGTTAGGTTTTACTCCATCTTTAGTTATTAAATGTCCTAGATAAGCTACTTCCTTTCGTAGAAATTCGCATTTATCTGGTTGGATTTTCAAATTAGCATTTCTGAGTCTTGTAAAGATCTTTGAGTCTGGAAATGTGTTCGTGAATTGTTCTGCTGTAAACTATTATATCATCCATATAAACTGCGCATCTCTCGTTTTGTATGCCCATGAGGATGTTATCCATCACTCTTTGAAATGTGGAGGGTGCATTTTAAGTCCAAACGGCATTCTTAGGAATTCGTAGTGTCCGTTTTTGACTGAGAAGGCTGTTTTTGGAACATCTTTTGGTTCTACCTCGATTTGATGGAATCCTGATGCTAAATCGAGTGTTGTAAAATATTGGCATTGACCCAATTGGTCTAAAGGTCGGAAATATTCGGTAATGGGTACCGATCGTCCTCTGAGATCTGGTTTAAATTTCTAAAATCTATCACCAATCTATATTTTTGTTTTCCAGATGCGTCAATTTTCTTTGGTACAACCCATACTGGAGAGACCATGGAGAATTTGAAGGTTGGATAATTTTTTGGTCTAAATTTTATTGATTTGTGACTTAACTTCCTCTTTATGTACGTAAGGGTACCTATAAGATTTTGTATAAATCGGTTTTGTTTCCCTAGTTTTAATTGAATGTTTAATTTCGTTTGTAAAGGTCAAAGTATCGCCTTCCAAGTAAAATATATCCGAAAATTCTAAACATAAATCTATAATCATTTCCTGTTCTTCTTCGTTAAGATGTTCAAGTCTAAGTAAATCAATAATAATTCTTTCTCTATCATTTGGAAAAATCGAAGTGTATTCCTTATTAAAAGTTTGAATTGAAGTATCAGTCTTAATAAATGGTTCAAATTGCAAGTCCGAAAAATTAATTGTTTTAGTGCAAGGATTCATATTTAAAATGGATGTGAAAAATTCGCCATTACTATTGATTTTAACTAAAGCGTTCGGTAATCTTACTTTTTCTATTGTTTGAGCTAATAATATTGCTTCGGTATTTCTTAATTTATTAGTTTTTAATTTAAACATTTTTTCTGTGCCGGTTCTATTGTAATTAAATTTTGATCTTCTAAGCGTACAACTTCGTTGGTATTTTCGTTTGAAAGTGAAGACGTAGCTTTATAAAAAGGGGTATTGTTTTAAAATTAGTAATAAGCATTTTATTTTTGTAGTCTACTACAATTTGTAATGTTCTAAGAAATCTGATCCGAGAAGGCCGTCGAATTCAATGTCAATGTCGCAAACATAAACTTTATGATAATCGTTATCTGTAAACGGGATATAAACGGCTTGGGTAATTAAAATGTTTTGATTAGTAATACCTTTAACTGAAAAATTTTCGGTTGTTCTATTTTGATATTTTTCGACTGTTTTAGGTTTAAAATTGAAATACCAGCACCTGTGTCTATTAAAATTTTATATTGATTTGATTTGTCATAAATATAATAAAGATTTTCCGAATTTACCGTATTTAAAGAAAAATCTGCGAAAAGTTTATATCGGGGTCGAAATTTCTTGAACGTTCATTGTTTGAATTTGGGTTGTTAATTCCGCAATGTCCGATCCGAGGCTTGTATTTGAAAATTTTCGTTACACTGAGAAAAATTATTGTCAGAAAAATTTAAAAGAATTTTCTTGGTAATAAGAGTTATCGAAATATTGATTTTCTAAGGGTATCGGGTTATTTTCATTTCAAAATTTCCAAAATTTTGAGTTTCAAAGTTTTCAAAATTTTGAGTTGTTTTTGAAAATTTTCTAAGTTTTGATTTTCTGTATAATTATTCGTATTATAATCATAATCTTAGGATCGACATTTAAATGATGAGTTTTTTGTTGCTGATTTGGCCTGACAAAATTTGGATTTTGTTGAACAACATTTGGCCTATTTTGAGAAAAATTAGTATTTCTATTTTGCTGTGGTAAAAATCTATTTGGATTTGTATTATTATTTTGCGTATTTGGTCTTATTTGATTTTGATTAAAGGCACAAATTATTTTGATTTTAGGCGGAAAATTTTGCGTTTGGTTTCTAGCAAAATTTTGCGATATTTGGTTGTTAGAAAAATTTTGATTTATTTGTCTCATTCGACATTCAGTTACAGTGTGATTTATCTTTTTGCAATAAGAACAATATTTTTGATTTTGATTAGATTTATTACTAGATTGTGATTGTGTTGGTTTTTGGAATTTTTGAAATTTTTGGTTTTCAAAAATATGTTAGTTGTAGTTCGCGTTTTATTCTATTTATTGCGTCTAGCATCGTTAGAGGTTACTTGCTCTTATATTTTGTCCTAGTTTGGGGTCTAATCCGGTTAATAAGGTATTTAAACACATATTATCGATTAATAAAATTTGCGCGTCTTTTTGATCTTGATTTAAATTTTGTTTTGCTACCGAAGAGTGCATTTTAGAATTGTGCGTTTGTAATCTAGCAGCAAAGGTCAAAGGATTTTCATTTGGTAATTGATGCATACGTTGCAAATCTTGGATTAAAGCGGTTAAATCTCGCGGATCACCAAAATGTACAGTTAAAAGTTGTGAAATATTTGCCCATGCATTTAAATCTCGTGAGTTAATCAATTGTGCAGCTTTGCCTCTTAATTGATTCTTAATTCTAATGACTAGAAGAGGTTTTTGGTCTTCAGTGCACATTTGATTAGCCGTATTACAAGCATTAATAAATGTGTTTAAACTTATTTGATCGCCATCATATTCTGGTACAATTGAAAATATTTCTGATAATTTATATGGTTCGACTGCGTCGTTTGCCATTTTGAATTTTTTTTTGTGTAAAATGTAAATTAATTAAATTATTTTTTTTTTATTTATGATTTTTAATTTTGAAAAAAAGTGACTCTTATTATTTTTTGTAATCGAACAAATTGAACTCAGTAAAAATGACTCTTAATTTTTAAAATTACGTATTTGGTAAAAATAGATTGCGAAAAATGTTTTTTCTTAATGTGGTAAATATTAGATTATTTAAATCAATTTATAACAATATACATAAAATTGTAAAATGACTTACATTAAGTACATTTCTTTGATGCTTAATCTACGTTGGGGTTGCTTTTTGGGGATTGTTCGGCCTTGAGACTGCCGGGGCTTCACCAGGTGTTCCTAATCCACACTCGCTGAACAGGAGGTTGAGGTTTGTCGTGCCAGGGGCTTCACTAGGTGTTCCTAATCCACACGACGCTGCTCGGGGGAAGGTTGGGGTGATTTTCTTTCTTCTTTCTGTGGGCTCTTTTGTCCCCTGAGGCTCTATCGGCCTTGAAGGTTTCTTTCTTGAATGTGGGCTTCTTTGTCCCTTGAATTCTTGATTTTTGGGCTTCTTTGTCCCTTGAATGAAGGCGTCCGTTAACAGCTGGAGTTACCGGTTATTGTTGCATCATAGGACGGACCGTTAGCAACCTGGAACTCTGCGGTATCGTAGGACTGGTTTTTTTTTTTCGGCTTTTTCTTAAATTTTGGGAATGGATTCGTTGTTTTGCAAAGAACTGGAGTTCACCGTATTACGTCAAAACATCCGCACGACTGCGCCAGTGTTATATTGGTGCCGAGTTAAAACACTTTTTAAAAAAGATTATTTTTATTTTAAAAATGAAATTTATAAGTTAACTTTAAGACTTAATTTACGTGTCAAAAAGTACAGAGTTTATAGTAAAGAGTATCAATAATTACTGAGTTGGCTTCTCTTGTGGATGAATGTATTTATAGTTTCTAACTGCGCAATAAACGTTTCTAGAACGATTCGTAGTCACGTAGACCATGATGCAAAAAATGGGTATTCACCATTTTTTTAGATAAAAAAAAAAGGTTGAAAAAAACATGGTAAAACAAAAAAGACACTTGTTGATTTTTTTAAAAACCCAAAAAAAAATATGATAAGCGTAAATACGCTTTTTCCGTTGTATACGGTTTTTAGGTAAATACCTTCATCCATTACAATTAATAAAATAAAATATTAATAATTATTATTTAAAATAAGTAATTTTAAAATTTTTATATAAAAAATATATATATATATATATATATATATATATATATATATATATATATATATATATATATATATATATATATATATATATATATATATATATATATATATATATATATATATATATATATATATATATATATATATATATATATATATATATTTTATATATTTATATATATATATATATATATATATATATATATATATATATATATATATATATATATATATATATATATATATATATATATATATATATATATATATATATATATATATATATATATATATATATATAGTATAAATATAAAAATATCAATAAATTTTCATTAAAAATTTTTTTGGGAAAAAACACAACAAAGGGGAGAATTGAAAAATGAAAAATTTTGGGGGTTAAAAAGGTCAAAATGTAAAAAAAAAATAGTCAAAATCCAGCAGCCAAAATAACAAGAGATAAATAATAAAATTAGTCACGTTAAACACCATGAAACAATAAGATATTAAAAAAAAAGCAAAATTGGTCTCGAAGAGTAACGGAGGTAAATTAATTTTTACTAAAGGTCCTAAAAAAAGCAAGGAAGCCCAAAATAAAAAAAAAGGGGTAATACAATAAAAAAATAACTTATTATAATGAAACATATCAAAACATACAAGTTGCAATTATAGGGGAAAAAAAGACATACCAAGAAGCCCCAATGCGAGTAAAAAAAAAATATGATCAATTTTTATACTATTGCTAGATTTTAGTAAGTAAGATAGTTATAATTTTATAGAATTAGACGTAGGCTAAATATAATAAGTGTTTAAGTGATCGGAATAAAAAAAAAAAAGGTGAAAAACCCGGTTTAAAAACAGTGAAATGACAAGAAAATGAAAATTTATGAAATATTAAATGAGTGGAAAATAAAAACTAAATAAACTAGGTAGGAAAAGAAAGGGAAAACAACCCTCTTTTTCCATTTTATTGGGGTTTGGAGAGAAACACTAAAGTGACTCAAAAAAAAAAAAAATTAAATGAACATATTTAAAAAAAAAGACAATGACAGGGGGAATAAAATAGAATTTATGAACGAATTTAGCAAATTAAGAGTAGTAATTAGGTTTAATAAATGTAGAATAATTAGATGTAGGTATTTTTAATGGTTTTTTAATCTTAAAAGTGGAAAACTTATTCAAAAAAAAAAAAAAAATGAAAATTTTGATATGAATTTTCATGACATGCGTTTTTTTTTGTTGAAAAAAAAAATGACAAGGGGGGAAAAAAAGTAACCATTAATCTAGCTTATTCAAAAGGGCATTAAATTTCCTAATTAATTTTAAAAAAAGGCTGTTAGTGGGGAAAAAATTATAAAAAAGGGGAAAAATTTATCCAAAAAAGAAAATTTCATATTTTAAATATTTTAAAAAAGACAAATAAAAAAACGTCAAGCCAAAAAAAACATAATTTTCAAAAATTTTTTAATTGTTTCCCGAGGTTATAAATACCAATGACGCCCCCAGAAACAGGGCTTTTTTTTAAAATCAGTTGCTAAAAAAAAACCACGGTTTTTCCCGGTCCAAAAAAAAAAAGAAAGCTTCTTCAAGAAGGGACCTGGTGAAATTTTTTGGTTATATTTTAATTATAAAAGTTTTAAGTATTGAAAACGATTGAAAAGTTAAGTAAACTAAATATAAAACGAAAAATATAATAAAAATAAAGTGATTTACCTGGGAACGAGGACGAATAAGATAAAACCCCAACCAATTGACGCCCAAAAACATAAACAAAGAAAGAGAAATTGGCATTGTCATCGGGCGGCAGCAAAGGTTTGTCCAGCCGTACATATTGCAGCAACCACATTTGAATTATTTTTTCCTTAAGAAGAAACACCATTTATTTTTTTTTAAGAGAATACGTTCTCTTAAATAAAACTGTAGCAGAAACAAGGTACGATATTTGTTTAGTAGTGACAGGAAATTAGCTAGAAAACTTTTTAAAAGATAGGAGTAAAAAAAAGGGGCCGTAATTAAATTAAACGAATTGAAGTTTTTTTTAAAAAATAATAAATTTTATTTTTTTAACCAAGGACCAAAAAAAAAAAAACTGTTGTAATAATAATAGTACATTAATATAATTTTATTAACAAGAATTCATATTTGAAAAAATTTATTTCGATTAAAAAACAAATATTATTACAACATCTTAACCGAGAAAGAATTGCATAAAAAATGTTTTTTATAATAAAATTTGCTCAGTGTTTTTATATATAGGAAGATCAAAAAATGTTATTCTGATTAAATTCATATTGTTAATGTTTATTTCAATTTTAATTAGCATTTAAAATAAATTAAAAAAAAACAACAGTCTTTTTTTCATATAAGTTAGCAGGCTCTACAAAATAAAGAACTCACCTGGGGGGAAAAATCTCTACGGGGTAATCGGGGGAAAAAAGGATCACCATTGATAAAAAAAAAAATTAAATAGTTTATTATTTTTTTTATTATTGTTGCCCCCCAAACAAAAAAATTTTTAATGCAATGGGGAATTTCAAAATTCCTTTTCTATTGTAATATATATATATATATATATATATATAAAACAAAATATATATATATATATATATATATATATATGTATAATATATATATATATATATATATATATATATATATATATATATATATATATATATATATATATATATATATATATATATATATATATATATATATATAATTCCCCCCGGGTGACTTTTGTGGAAAAAAAATTTTGGGGGGGTTAAATTTCCCCCTTTAAAAGCCCCGCTTGATTAAAAAAAAATTTAGCATATTTTTTTTTTTAAAAAAAAGCATCCCTTTTATACGAGCTTTTTTTTAAATTTTATGAAGTATTTTTAGGAAAGATATAAAAAAATTTATAAGAAAAAGTTTTTAGAATGGGGCCAAAAACCCCGAACCCCACCCCCTTTTTTTTTACGTTTTGTTTTTTCCCAAATTTAAATTTTTTTTTCATATATTATAATAAGTAAATAATTTAAACGTAAAAATCAAAGTAGGCCTATGGTTTAAAAATTGATATTCGGGCTAATTTTTTCCCGTTTTTTTTTTACACTTTTTTTTTTAAACTTTCCCCCAAAATTTTACTTTTTCCCACCTTTTCCTTAAAAAATTTAAAAAAAAATTTAACAAAGGGGTGCTTGATTTTTAAAAAAAAAAAATATGCTAAATTTTTTTTTTTAAAATGAAGGGAAAAATTTAACTCCCCAAAATTTTTTTTTTTTTTGTAAAATTCGCTCTCCTGGGAAAACACTGTTTTATATATATATATATATATATATATATATATATATATATATATATATATATATATATATATATATATATATATATATATATATATATATATATATATATATATATATATATATATATATATATATATATATATGTTTTAAAAAATATATATATATATATATATATATATATATATATATATATATATATATATATATATATATATATATATATATATATATATATATATATATATATATATATATATATATATATATATATATATATAAATATATATATTCTCTATTTTGGCAGAGAAATAAGCTGTATGGTCAGGGGGTTTGCTGAAGAGATCCCCAAATAATTTGGATCCTGGCGATTTTGTCAAGAAAAAAAAAACTGCGTTTGCCAAACTTTATCAAGAGGTGCAACAGAAGATTGGTTCTTCTCGTGCTAGAAAAAACAAAGGTATAACCTACGCAGACGACCAGTCGACTACGTTCCTGGTCAAAAGGTTTGGCGGAAAAATAAAAGTCTCTCAGATGCAGTAAATTATTATAGTGCCAAATTGGCTCCCGCTTTGTAGGACCGTACACAGTTAAGCGAAAAAAAGGAACCTGTACCTATGAATTACAAGATCAAAAAGGTCAGGGCAAGGGTATTGGGATGTACAAGATCTGAAACCGTATAATCCATCAAACAGCAATGCGAGTTCTGACGCCGAATAAGCCTAATTTTTTTTTATGATTTACTAAGGTACTTGTAATTGTTATATTCCTAGAATGTTATATTGATTGATATCTGTTATCTTTAACTTTTTATGGCTTTCGGTTATTATCTTTATTGTCTATATTTTTTTTTTGGGTTTTTTTTTTTTATATGCCCGCAGAGATGGGCAACCTATGGTGTCGAGGCATCCAGCTTTTGGGCGAAAAATGATGGGAGTCTCGACATTGCTGGTTAAAAGGGAAAATTCCGGGGTTTTGGGCCTAGTGTCGGTAACAGTCCAACAAACGCTTGGTTAGCCTTCA
>JAHBCN010016629.1:0-19218 GCA_019359885.1 Listronotus oregonensis
GCTTTTTTTTAATGGAATCAAGAATGCTAAAATTGAGGAACACTTTTTTAATTGAGAACAATATTGAAAAGGGGGGTCTGGTTGGATACATACAGAGTATAAAGATTAGAGGAAAAAAAAAGACTTTCTGGCTCGAAAAAAAAAACCCAAATTTTTTTTAAACTGTAAGGCTATAAATGTAATGTTTTGCCCCAATTAAGGTTTTTTAAAAATAACGCTAAAAGTTTAAAAAAACTCTCTGTTCGGGAAAAACCCCCCTTCATATGTAACGTGGACAGTTGAATTTTTTGGGCGTAAACATGACTATTTTTTAAAAGGTATTAAACTGTAAGGTTTTTTGGGCCCCCCACCCAAACTGAGTTTAATGTCGGGAGAGAAATGTTTGAATTACTTTGCGCTTTTTCCAAATCAAGCTTTTGAAAATTAAGTTTTGAGAAAGTTACTTTTTTAAAATTTTATAAAAATTTGGTTTAAAGAAAAGTGTTGATGTGAAAAAAAAACAGAGTTGGTCCCAGTACTAGCCTTGGGCACCCCAGTATAAATTTTGGGAAAAGTTGAAAGAATCCATTTAAAAAAACTGATATACGAATTTAAAAAAGAAAACTAAAACCTGAAGAAAGTTTGAAGAAAAAAAAAGGTTTGAATATCCCAAAAACAAAATTAATTCACCAAAAAATTTAAAGGGGGCTTGTTCCGTTGTGTAAAACAAAAAAAAAACCCCTTTATAAAAAAAAATAATAAAAAAATTTTTTGGCTGTAATCGCTTGCCTGTTTAAAATTTTAAAAAAGGAGTCCCTTTTTAGGTTTCAAAAATTCCCTCAAAAAATTAAAAAAAAAAAAAAAAAACCCTGATTTAAATTATTAAAATGGATATATAAATTTAAAAAAAAATTTTTTATTTTTTGCTTACGCATGGATGTGGTACCAAAAAAAATTACTAACTCGATATACTATTAATAAAACAATATTTAATTTTTTTTTAAAATTTTTTTTTTAAATAAAATTTAAATAGCAAAAAACAAAATAAAAGGCAATGATTTAAACCTAAAAACCCGTCATGAGCTCGCTAAAATGTACGGAAAAAAATTGTATTTTTCAATTTAATATAAAAAAAATTGTATCTGTGAAGGTTAATTGGTCCCTTTTTGGTTTAATGGGGAGCTGTTGGGGGGGATTAATTACGGTTGACTTTTGGGGAAAGTCTTGTAAAAACCCTAAAACAGCTTTTTGAAAGGGGGAATGCTTTTTTTAAAAAATGTTAAAAAAAATTCTTAAAAGGATCCCCAAGCAATAAGGTTTTTTTAATTTTTTAAGTTAATTTTTCTTTTTTTTTTTTGGGGGTAATTCTAATCTCCTTGTATAATAAATATATTTGTTGGACAGAGTGATTTTGCTTTCTGTTTTCTAGTTTTTAGAATCTAATTTAAATGGACACTTTGGTTCAAACTTTTTTAGTTTGTTTTTTTAAACATTTACTGTCATTGTGTATGGCAATTCATATCTATCAAAAAAAGTAAACTAGAAAAGGATCGCTAACAGTAGCAAATGCAGTGGGGTTTTTTGGTTGAACCTAAAACTATATAAAGTTTTAAAAGTTTATTATAACAAAAAATTAGCAACTATAAAAATGCAGTTTTAGAATAGTATTAAGGTGATTCTGTGTATTTGTGTCTGTCAATAAAGCTAGCAATTTTTTTTTCTTAATTACGCGAATGTACCATGAAAATTTAGACAGGGTGTCCGGAAAAGGGGGAAATCTTCCGTATATAAAAAAACACATGAAAAGAATACTTCTTCTTCTTCTTTTTCTTCTTCTTCTTCTCTGGGAGGCGTATTGATTCACTACCAGAAGCAGCGCAGCCTCTTGGGCTTTTTGTGCCTAATCTTCCATTTTCTTTTATACCAATCCTACCATTAGTCTTGTTCCTTCTACAAGTCTGTATAAGCCCAAGTTTTTGATTCTTTACTTTTTTTTTTATCTTTATGACAACTCACGAAGGATTATTATATATGTATATTATATCCTACGGATTATATATACATATATATAAACCTAAAAAAAACCCAAAATACCGTGAGTGTCGGGGTTTTTGTGTTTAACCCATTTCTTCCCCCGTTGTTCGTCAACGTTGTCCAAGCACTGAAACATGCAAATGTTGCATTTCACAGCACCTTTTAGACAACGCGGTAGTGCCACCACGGACGTTATTTTAAATAACTACTACCCCAAATATGTCTGCCCGGCGGGGCTGGGGTTCGACCCGGGTCGCCGGCGCGGCGAGCCAAGCTCTGACACCACTTTCGGACAGACAGACTAAAAAATCCTTATATTGCCATAGTCAGGCTGTGCTGGCCTGGGGGAAAGAGGGACAAATCCTGCACCCTCGCCTTCAAGGTCATAGGCGTCCTCACGCTAGTAAAAAAATTAGAATTTTTGTGGTTAGTTGTGGTTAGGGGAGATAAACTCTCATAATATTATAAACTTTTTTACCCCTTTTTAAAAAGAGTTTTGAGTTGACTTCAATAACAAGAACAACGTTGTTCTTATAAGACATTTGTAATTAGTTTTTTAAATTAGTTTTCAGTTTCAGCCGTTTAATTTAATACTAGTGCTGTATTTAAGGCTAATTAAAAATTATATTTATTTAGCTCAATATTAAAAAACTTATATACTTTAATGTAATAGGTTACATGTTAGGATGTCTCATAACATGTAAGAGTTAATAGACTGCTCATTAGCAGTCTTTTTATCCAAAAATTGTTTTTAACCCAGTTTTGTTAAATGGTATTTTTATGATAGCTCATTACGACACAAAATATAGTCTGTGCATTTTTTACCAGACCCATCCATCTATGTGTATTTTGATGCGCTGAATCCAAATCCTAGATCCGTTTGGCCCATACAACCTCAAAATTTTTAAATAAGTGAGCTGTAAAAATGGCTCAAAAGGAAAAATTTCAGTTATGAAAAATAAGAAAATTTCAAGGAAGACTAAGTATGTTTCTATAGTATTTCATTGCGTAAATCTAAATGCAAGTCCGCCTGGCTGTACATACTCCAAATTTAAATACTTAACATTCAATAAAAAAAAAATCAAAATGTAATTTTTGCATTTTTTATCAGTTTTACCGCAATCTACATAAAATTGGAAGGGTGTAGGGGCCCCAAAGCATTTTGGTTTTAGATTCTGCGTATTGAAATACATAAGAAACATACTAGGTCGAATCCAATAAAAAATTTGTTTTCATAACTGCAATTTTTGCCATTTTTTATCTTGGGACAGTCCACGAAGGCTGATTTTTTTCCCAAGTACCATTTGGGGTCGTGTGGTGAGAGGGAGTTTGTTCACGGGACTTAAATTTTTGGAGACTGGGAGGAGAAAAAAAACTTCGGGGCCGGGGTTTTACAGTCTTGTTACTCTAGGGATGAAGGAACGAAGAAAGGGGAAGTTCGGGGCCTCTCTAACTGAACTGTATAAGGATGCATAAAAGTTCAACTACGTGTTGCTCTGTTGGGAGCTACCAGAGAAGAATTATACTGGCCAACTCTCTGGAAAGCCCTGAAAATACCTATAGAAGAGCGACAGATCCCTAAAAGCTCGACGGTGGGCAAGAGGAAGCCTTTCTGTGAGCGTTGGATTATTCATAAGACGAGTCTTCTTTGAATGGAGCCCAAAGAATGCTAAGTGTTGTGGGGGACGCCATTCCCAGACATGAGAACAATATTCTAAAGAGGGGTCTGATTTGGGATACATACAGAGTGTACAGATTGGAAGAAGAAAAATGTTTTTGGCCCGGAAGAAACCGATTTTTTTTGAAGCTGTCGAAGCTATGGATAAAATGTGTTTGTGCCAGTTGAGGTTATTCTCAAAAGTAACGAAAAACAGTTAGACGACTTTTGTTCTGCAGAACTTGGCCGCTCATATGTAAGGGATGAGCATTTGCAGACTTTTTCGCGACCGAACATGACTGTGTTTTCGAGGCATTAAACTGAACAAGATTTTGGTGCCCCAATCCAAAAAATTTTTGAGGTCTTGTGAAGAGATATCTGCATTGACCTGCGCTTGTTTTCGAAATCAGGATTACACGGTGGTTAAGAAATTGACTACTAGAGGGAGGGTACTATCGTCAGCAAACTATGAATGGGATTGATTGTGGAAAAAGAAAGTCGTTAATTTTAGAAGAAAGCTTTAAATTTTTAGAAGCTGGAGGAAACCATCTACACTAACTGATATACGTCGATTAGAAACGAAACTGGAAAGCCAAGGAAAAGCTTATTGGAAGAACGTAAGAAGGAGTTTGTTAAGAAGCCTATCATGCCAGACCAGATAGAAAGTTTTAGATATGTCAAAAGCAACGATCTAGGATTCACCAAAAAACTCAAGGGACTTGTTCCAGTTGTGTGAGACAAAGGAAAGAAAATGTGGATCTACTGTGACGAAACCCATATTGTCTATCATGTAAGATCTTATGTTTTTCAGATACTTGATTTGGAAATTATTGAATTTTTCCATTACTTTTCAAACAACTGAAAGAAGGAATAGGTCGATAGTTGGAAGGGGAAAATTTTGGGTCCTTTTTTTGGGGGCAGGTTGCACACGTACAGCATTCAACTCCAAAAAGCCCGTGTCGTAAGAGATTGAAAGAGGGGAGTTACGACGGGTGCATGCTCGGGAGCACATTTTAAGACGATTGCTGGTATGCCATCCAGCCCAGACGATTTTAGTATTAAGAGAAGAAAGAATACGCTTGATCTGTTTTCCCCCTTTAAAATTATATCGGACATTTTATGAGAAACGGGACAACTGTCGGATGGGAAGATTAGTAGAATCCCTAGAATTGGCAACTGGGGTTTTGGGAATATCCTTTCCTTTGGGGGGTAGAGACAAAATTCCCTCTTCAGAGATTAGGGGGGGAAAGAATTTGTGCAAAGTTCTGACTAATATTTTTGGCAAGGAGAAAGCTTTACTGCCATTTGAGCAAAAATAACTTTATCTTTTTTTCGATTGTTAAAATGGTCTTTTTTCTTCTGAGATGGTCTGATTATACTGATTTCTCGTTTCGATGCTAGCCTGTCGATTTTCGGAATGGGGGTTTTTAAGAAAATTTTTGTGGGCTTGAATTTTTAAAGTCTGGCTTTATCACAGGCTTTGAAAACCACGTTTGTGATTTAAAGTTATGGGGTTCTTTTAGTGTGAGGGAAAATAGGTCTCAATGCCTAGTTAAATTGTTTCGGTAATTTGTTTACAAATTTCGAGGATCAAAGTAAGCAGGTAGGATCCCAAGGGTAGCTGGCAAAGGGAAAACCCCAGACCATCCCAGTCGGCCGAATTGTAGTGCCAGACGGTTCGTGGCGTGCTTTCCGGGTTTTCCTTTTCAGCGTTTTTACCCAAATTTTCTTAAAATTTGAAGGCTGTACAGCCAAACGTATTTGTTTAGATTTCGATATCAAAATTTCCCTAAAACATACTTGATCGAGTTCAACAAAAAAAAAAAATTTTTTTTTTAAAATTAACTGAAATTTTTAAAAATTTTAGCAGTTTTCGCAATTTACCCTTTAAAAATTTTTAGGGTGTATGAGCCAAAAGAACCTTGGATTTGGGCGGGTGGGCCCCATCAAAACACATATAGATGGATGGGTCTGGTCAAATGCACAAACCACTTTATTTTTTTTTTGTGCCAGTATTAAACTTTTTCTTTAAAGGTTAGGGTACACTAATAAGCAGTATCTTTGATTTAATTAGTTTATCGAGGTATTATCTTACACTAGTTATATTCTTTTTTTTTAATAGTTTATTATTTAATGCGTTTAATTTTTTACTTAATAATTAACAGTTTTTAACTTTAGCAAAGAAAAGGTTATTTTACCGTATATAACAGTTAATTTCTTTGACATTTTAAACTTAGAGTTTGCTTGGATTTTTCTAGCAATTCATAGTTTTAAAATACGTTAAATTTATTTCTAAACTACTTTGAATATTAAGTAAATAAACATATCTTTATATACCTTACTAGTAAGGCAAAAGTAAAATCAATTTCCTTATCAGCTCGGGTTTAAAGTCTTAAACATGTTATCATGAGTCCAGAGCCGCGTCGAAGAATTAGCACACTACATGCGCCATTGAACTCCACGCGCCCTTTATGGGGACAGCACGGGCCTGGCCATGGGTCTCTTAAATTGGACCGAAAAATAGAGTGAATGTACATAAATTTACATCAAGCTGAAAGTAAGTAAAATTGTTCAAATCATATTTAAAAAATTTTAATTCCCCCACCCGTTCGGTACGGGGAAAAAATATTGACTCGAGGTTAAAGGTCAAAATGTTTTCGCGATTTTTTTCAAAAAGGGGTAGGTTTTATCGTAAAAATACCTTTATTTCATACTGTCGTATACATAATTACGTTAAAAATTTGAGTCCGGTATGGTTCCCGGGTTAGGCCGTAAGTGTTGCCTAGCAACACTTACCGGACTGTTATCAATAAACATTTAGATAAAAACAAAAACGTCAATCATTTTTTGGCTAATTTGTCGACATGTCAACATTTCTAAGACACGTTCAGATCGAACTGTTTTCGAAGTACTAACTTATGACGATTTTGTGAAAAATTAAAAACCATTCTAATTAAAAATAAATACAACAATATCTTAGAAATACCTTATATTTTTTCTATTAGAAATTCAAAAAAATTAACAAAAGCAACTAATCTACTTCTAAATTTTCATTTTTGCGTTTAAATACCTTTGGAACTCTTGGGCATCTTCTTTTGTTAGTGGAGAATATGTGGCGAATCTCCGATGGACAAATGTTGGTGCCTAACCAGTATCATATAATACTTGAAACAATTCTGTTGCGTTTTAAGTTAGGAAGTAGTCAATCTTTGTGAAACCCTTAAAAGACTCTCTTCAACGTTTTTAAAACGTACTTCTTGGAATCTGTTTTTAAATCACAGTTTTGTAATAAGGTAAGTCAAATAGTTAAGTTACGATGATTCTTTTTATGTCATTTATTTCTTCGCAGGTTTTTAATTTATTTCACAGGATTCATTCTGATTTTTAAATTAAAAATATGCTTATTTTAAAATTTAAAATTTTGGGTAATAACATATGTTTAATTATCAAACGTTTTTGGCAGAAATAGTGACAGCGAAAAAAACAAATTTAACAGTCGAATAGCCATGGCCGCCTATAAAGTTTTTCCTACAAGAATCACAAACTAGTCAGCTAGGTGTAATGAAGGGATTAAATTGTGACTAACATTTTTCAACCCATGAAATACAAGAGTTTCTTAACGTTCGCGACCTTGCGATTTCCAACAATTTGTAGATGCACCTTAATTATTTGTCTATTTCATCCTTTTTCAAAAGGGGAATAATCCATGACAACCTATTAAATAAATGCCTGTAATTACCTAATAAGAAATAAAGATCTATACGTGGTAGACTTATTGCTGAAATAAAATTTTCTACCAGTTTTAGTAAAGAAAACTTAATATTAAAAAGTAATTCAAGATATATTACATCCGAAACTGGTTTTTCTATTTAACCCAAAATCCGTAGAAAAATAGTTTGAACCATTCTTAGCATGTAGGTTTTATAGAGCATATACTATACATAGATCTATAGTAGCTTATTGCTAAGCAGAATTACAAATTTTCCAGTTTTGTAAAAGAAAACTTAATATTTAAAAGTAATTTAAAAAGAAATATTACATCCGAAACTGGTGTTTCTATTTAACTAAAATTTAAAAAATAGTTTGAACCATCCTTAGCTTGTAGGTTTTATAGGGTTTTATACTATACATTTGATCTATAGTAGCTTATTGCTGAAATAAAATTTTCTACCAGTTTTAGTAAAGTAAACTTAATATTAAAAAGTAACTTAAGATATATTACATCGAAACTGGTGTTTCTATGTAACTAAAAACGGTAGAAAAAGTTTGAACCATCCTTTGCGCCTAGATTTTATAGGGCATATAGATCTATAGTAGAATTATTGCTGAAATAAAATTTTCTACCAATTTTAGTAAACTTAATATTTGAATGTAATATAAGATAATTATATTACATCCAAAGCTGGATGATTCTATGTAACTAAAATTTTTAAAAAAGTTTGGACCGTCCTTTAAGCTTAAATGTCTACCATAGATCCATGGTAGATTTATTACTAAATAAGAATCTTCTACAGTTTTTGTAAAGTATAATCAATATTACAAAATAATATAAGACAATTTCGTCTGAAACTAATGTTTCTTGGAAAATAAATTTAGTTTTGTACCGTTTTAACTCATTTGTTATTCTGTTCATTTTTAACAACGAAGCGTCCCAAAATATACATTTTATTTTTTTCCTAAACTAATTATTACACAGTTTTTTAATAATAATATGAAAACCGTTTAATGAACAACAGCCATAAAAAATAATTGAATAAGGTATGTTAGGTATGAAAACAATATTTTATTTATTATTTACATTTATGGTTATTGTACACTGTGTATTCCTGTAATATTTATTTCTGGAACACTGGTTGATGTCGCGGTAAGTTCTTTAGATTGGTTATGTAAAACTTCTACAAAGGTTTACCTTTTGAATCATTCTAGATATCCCGAACTTTTCTTCCAAGGGAATCCTCTACATACTTCTCAGCAACCGCTGAGCTTTTCCAACCTCCATGACGCTTTAATATGGACGTACTGGCACCGGCATTTGCCAAAAGTTGCCGAAGTTCTCCGGAAGCAATGCCCAGTGTATCTTTCGGGATTCTCTAGCTTAAGATATTGGGCAATTTTTTCGGTATGCTCCCAATGGTATGAATTCCTACCCTTTGAAACACATTTGCCTTGGCGATACCCAACAAATAAAAATGATTCTGTCATATATTTCAGGGCCGCAGACTAACATATTTTGAAACAAGTCTAAAGTTTATACCAATTTCGTTATCGATGACTGTGAAAACTCTTTTTACATTTGTTTTTGTGTGGGGAATTGTTATAATTAACTTTTCTTCCATATGTTCTATGTCATTTAATTTCATCATGTATAACTCTTCTCGTCGACACCCTCCGCAATTCCTATCATTGCAACCACCTAACGTTAAAAATAATACTGTAAAGGTCAATTAAATTATCAATCAGTTATAAAATACCTTTACTAAAAGATACTCCTTATCAGGTGCCTCTCTCAAAAAAGTATTGACTTGTTCCCTTGTCAGCACTTTAGATTGATTTGGGTGATAACCAACATTGCATTTTTTAGAAATGCTATTAGTTTACCAAATTTGGATATATCAGTTTTTCTCGTGAACAAGCAGCGTTGATTTGAGCATTGAGTATTTTGCCCATAATGATGAACCATTCATTTTTTGAAACTAAAAACAACAATCGTAGAACAAACCAAAAATGTGATATAAAAACTTACAGCATCTAAAAAAATATGCCAAAAGCACATCTTCCTGAATTACTTCCACGACATGTTCAATTTTCCAACAAATTGCTGAAATTCTTTTTCGTATCGCGTTTTAGATTTTAAAGGAATTAACTTTTCTTGAGCTTCCTCCGATTTTGTTAAAATTTCATCAGGAGAAGCATCATTTCACCTATGCATACTTAATTCCGCCATTATTGACATTAAGTGACACAGAGGTAAAGATAGGGTACGAATATTTTTGACATTTTAGCTTTTGGACCGGCTTTCTGCGATAGCCGCAAAGTGTTACACAAAACAAATTTGGAAAATAGTGTCATAAAAGAATATAATATATTATTTTAACTTTATTAGTAGCAGAGACAGTATGAAATAAAATAACGCATACGATACACGGCCGTTAGGTGTTGTTACGTACTCGTTCAGATATTCTGGACTCTACGGCTCTTACGTCGCCTCGTCCATAATATCTACTCGTACGTAACAAGTCACCTACCAGCATATAACGTAAAATACTATAACTAAAAATTGTAGACCATAAAATTACTATAAAAAAGGTATTTATAATATTTTCTAAAGCCACCGTTCCTGAGATATGATTCAAAGTTGTAAACGTCATTGTATGCACACGTTTCCACGCCACCTCTAAAGTAGTGTACTTAGCGCGTTTTTTTAACGTGGTTTTCCCCAGTAGGCCTATTTCACGGGTCTATGATTCTGTTTAATTGAAAACTATCTCACATAATAACAGATAATCGCAAGGTTGAAATTGTTTTCTAACTGATCTTCTCCTTCTTCTTCTTTTTTTCTTTTCCTTGATCTTCTTCTTCTGCTATCCTGGGTGTAAGTGAATTGCGTCAATAGCGATGTATCACATGTCTGTTCGTTAGTATCAAACGAATCCTTTGCTATTGTTGATTTAACCTTGAACTACGACCGGCCTTGACAATTCGTGCATGCCAGAAAACAAAACAGTTCAACTTTCTTGCAAACCAAATTTAGCACTGCATTAGCAAAAATAGAACAGAGAAAAGCAGAGCTGGAGTTATCCAAACTCCAGCGACTAGCATGTCTCTGTATAACGAAACTATTAGAGCACTCAAGCACAGCCATGGAAACCCTACTAAGCCTCCCCCTCTTTTGGTATAATTATTAAGGCGGAGGCCGAGGATTGGGGCATACAGGCTGAAATACCAATGGACTGGTGCTCTGGGTACCCTAGGACACACCAGAATAACGAGCAGTATCACAAACCCAATATTTGAGATGAGCAGTGATACAATGCCAAACAGATAATACACAGACCATACAAAACCCAGCTTACCTGGGGCGGTAGTGAGCGATCTCCTGGTCAGTCTCCGAATTTGGTCTGGTATACCGATGGATCCAAGACTGACAATGGAGCCGGCGCGGGAATACATGGTATGATCCCCAGGTTTAATGCTTATGCTTCCCTAAGGGAAATATGCCACTATTTTCCAGGCGGAAATATATGCCATTGAACTTTGTCTGCAAGAGAACTTGAGGAGGAGATATAAGGGCAGGGACATTACCATCTATACTCTGATAGTCAAAGAACGGCCATAAAGCTTTGGCATCCCATCATAGTCAACTCAAGTTGGTTTGGGCGGAACTGTCAGCAATGCCTCCTAAACCTGGCTAACCACAACAAAATTACACTTTCCTGGGTGCCAGGACACAGGGAATACAGGGCAATGAAAATGCAGACTCCTGGCCAAGCGAGGCTCCGCAGCAATGTTTGTGGGTCCTGAACCTGTTTTTGGAATACCAAAAGAAGCCTCGGTTCGTGGCTACATGACTCGGTGGATTCAAACACAACATCAGTCACACTGGAATACAGCGTACAAAGGCAAATCACAGTAAATCAATGTTGAACTCACCATCGAAAGCATTGACAAGTGAACTACTAAAACTAAATTGAATCAGATTAGAATAGTGACAGGATTAATAACCGGACACTGCACCCTAAGAAAACATATGCACTATGGGCATCTATAGAGAAGAACCCATTTGCGCAGACTATGTGACGAAGAGGAAGAGACAGCCTCTCACATCATATATAAGTGCTACCATTCACCTGGAAAACAAATCAAAACATCATGGTGGCCCTCTGCCACCAGGAGGCTGGAGACCAGAAAAAGAACAGTAAAGGGCTACTACACCTGTCTACAGTCTGTCCAAACCTTTAACTGAAACAAATACACAAGAGATACAACAAGCCCTGTAGGTTGCAGTGTCAAGGGGCGGACAAAACCTCAGCTTATTTGTATTTACTTTATCAATCAATCAATCAATCAAGCACAGCATTCCTTTTTACAGTTGCAAAAAATTGTGTTTAGCGGTTTTTCCGGCCAGATGAGAGTTAAGTCTAAATTGGTTCTAATGTATTATCGACCAACTTCCAACCCCAATCTTTTAGGTCTAGCTGATAAGCAAGCCACACTTGAACTTGATAATATACCCGAAAAAGATGTTGATGAGCAGCAACTGAGGTTGAAGGATTGCACTTATTTTTTATTGCGAGTAATTTTAACAAAACATGCATATCGATACTTATCTAAGCAGGTAATTTTTTAGGAGCTCCGTACATGCAAAGAAGAAAGAAAATTCTGCCGGTGATAACTTCTTGTGAAGTTAAATTACTTTTTTTTAAAAACTTCGGCACATAACTTATTAACACTTTAATGTATAACCTAACTTTTGGATTAGAATGACTTTGTTTGTTTTAGAAGTTAAATACCTAGCAAGTTAGTACTTTCTCTTTTTATATTTAACGGTATTATAATTGAATTGCAGTTGGAAACTGATATAATAAATTACACGAAATACAGAATGGGCTTCGCGAAGAATTGACTTTTCAATTCGTCTTCCATAAGAGATGGTATACTCCTTATATTTCTACACTCCATAAACATAACCTACAATAAGATTTTGATAAACACGTAAATAAATAATTTTTAGTGGTACTTACACAGCTGTTTTAACATTTTTAAGTTCTGCAGCATAGTAGTCAGCGATATTTTTAAGAAACGCACAATCATAAATGCGTCTATTTCAGGTAGGTTTCTGTTATCGGCTTGCACAAAATTTATGTTCATTTTGAGGTACGAAACGGATAATTATGTTACTTGAAATATGTTTTTTATGTAAAATGGCCAAGAAACAGTTATTTAGATAGTTAAAGATCGAAAATAACACCTGAAAACACACAACAACAAAGCTTGTGACATTTATTTACTTGCAAGTGACGTCACCAAAGTTGTAGCCAATCACGGAGCATTCCAGTCGCTGAATTAGACCGTTGTTTTACCCCTCCTGTAAAATGCAGATGTATTTATTAAGGGACTGGGTTTCATTTTACCTGATATTCTCATAGTTATACTTATGTATGTTTTATATTTTAAATGTAAGTTACAATCACCGATAGAAACATATTTTTACTTATATTACAGCTACAGAGATGTACATAAGTGACGTACTTATGCATACAATGACGCTTACAACTTTTTGAATCGTTATATTTCAGGAACGGTGGCTTTCGGGAAAAAATATAAAGACATTTTTTATAGACAATTTTATGATCTATAATTTTTGTAAAAGGTAATTTTACGATAAATTTACCGTTTTAAAGAAAATCGCGAAAAACCTATTTTTTTACCCTTGACCTCGAGTCAATTTTTTTTCACGTACCGGAACGATGGGGAGTTTTGAAATGTTATTTTTAATTTTCCCATGTTTTGAACAATTTAACTTACTTTTAGCTTGATGTTAATTTATGTACCTTTGAATGTCTAAATTGACGGGAGTACCAGTATTTCAAATAAAATCCAATTAAACTAAAAATTTTTACTTTAAAAGAAAAAACGGCTATTTTTACATAATTTTGTTATTGATCATCCGATTCAGCTAAACACCTAATCATTCATCAGCTGTTGTCTACTATAGACTCACCATACAATATATTATTTTTAAAATAAGCGATAACAAAACTGTCAAAACTATTTACATGCATCATTTTTACGAGCATATATCACGAATAACTCTTATGCATCCGCTCTTCTATTTTAAGCATAACTTTTGTTTTATCTTTAGCTTTATTTAAAACTTTAACACTATATAACAAGCTTTTCGCTTTTCGCCTTTAGCAAGGAAAAATATTTGCTTTTGAACAAGTGTATGGAAGCGATGTGAAAACATAGTTCTCTCTGCCCTTATTTTAGCATTTCTTTTTGGTAAAGGTTACGCATTTCAACTGAAATTTTTACATAACATACGAATCCGTAATGCAACACTTATTCGATTTTGTTGTTTTATCATTTACACAAAAAAAGGCTGGCTGGCTACTGAAAATTATGGCTCTTCCGGGCTTATACAGAGAGAAAAAGGTTTGATTTCCATTACGTTTCTTTTTGGGTTTTTTGCGTTTACTGAAATATGCTGAATTCCAGTATAGGCTCGGGTATATCACTATAACTTTTTAAAGAAAAAACAAAGAATACAAAACATAAAAAACCAAAATCATAAGCAACTTTGTAAGGTTTTAGCAATGAAAACAAAAGTTAAAGGTGCAGGGTTTTACGTATATTTTGGAGCAAACCAAAGCTTTATTTTAAGAATTTGCAAAAAACTTTAAATTACAAAAGTTGAAGTTTTTTTACTGAACCATTAGAATATGTCCATCAGTAAAACAAAAACGCATCGGAAATGTAAAAATTCCCTTACTCTGATATAAAAATATATTATATATATATATATATATATATATATATATATATATATATTATATATATATATATATATATATATATATATATATATATATATATATATATATATATATATATATATATTATATATATATATATATATATATATATATATATATATATATATATATATAAATTAATATTAATAAATGTTTTTTTCACATTTAACATATTCTTATTTAAAATATGTATTAAAAATTAGATTGCCAAGAAAACAAAATTTTTGAATTGGTAATAAAATTCTATTAACATTATGTAGTCAAATATGGGGTATTCCATTTAAAATGAAGAGAGTTATTTATAAGAATGTTTATAATATTAGAAATAATTTTTAATTTTATGTTTTAAAATTTACACCTATGTTATTTGTTATAATATTTTATAAAAATGTTAAACTAGTATAAGCTTGCTATTTAACATATTTGTTTTTTTCAGATTTACAAAATTAAAAATTTGCAAATATTTCAAAAAGGGTGGGGATTAGGTATAGGAACCTTTATTAAAACATGCTTTCATTTTTGCTATAGTTTTTAAAATCGATAAGAAATATAGGGATGTCCAATTAAAAAAAAATAACTTTTATAAGGTACTTATTTATTAATCACCCTGTATAAATGCAAATATTTTTAAATGAAGGTCTTCTACCGTCCGCATACATCTTGCGTGCTTTCGTATAAACTCCGTCACTATAACTTTTTAGAGAAAAAAATAACGGAATATAAAATATAAAAAATCAAAATCATAAGCAATTTAGTAAAAGTTTAATTTATTTAACTATTTAAAGAAATACAAAAATACTTTTTTCAAAAGATTTTCATTTTTTATGATGATTTTAGATATTACATTTAGAAAAACAGCTGACGATCGGAAAATAAAAAAAATTAGGAAAAATATATATTTTTTTAATAAAACACCTTGTGTTTATTGAAAATTTCAAATCTTGTTTTTTTCTCTTTTTAAAAATATGCAGGGTGTCCCAAAAATGATGGGACTTAAAGCAACAGCAGATTTCCTAATTAAAAGTCTCCACAGGCACAAAATTTAAAAAACCTCCCAACACCCCCAACCCCCCAAAATTATCCACAAAGTCCTTAAATCCCTAGTGACCTTTGAGGGTGATTTTGGGTGGGTTGGAAAAGTATTTTTCCCCAACTGCTTTGAAATTGTCAAAAAATAATTTAAAATGGTAATAAAGAAAATGCAGTTATAGTGATATGTTGCAACTTTAATATCTTGTAAGATTGCATAAGTTATTTACCTAGATCTTTTAATTTTCCAATTTTTTATTACCCGCAAAGGCAGCTCTTGCCCTATTTTCCTTTTTTTATCTAAAAACTGAGACAACCGACACTAAAAACTATTAATTACTACATTCACCATAAAGCATTCTCCTCTTTCCTATTAATAAAAAAAAAAAAAAAAGGGGCGCTGTTAACCTTTTATAGGTATTTTTAGGACTTTTGTTTTGATAAATTAAAAAGTACAATCTTTTTCTTTGCCCCCAATATAGCAACACGAACTGCTTATCTTAAGGTGCGTTTAGACCTGAGCACGCACGCACTGATCCACCGCGAATGCTCAAGTGTAAACGGTTATGCGCGCACGCTCACGCTGTGTGTTTCTATGCGCGAATACTTCGGCGCGATCCGCCGGCTGTCGGTCTCGATGCGATGCTCAAAAGAATTAATTGGTCGCAAGTCCAGTTTGAACGGGGTTGGGACTGTTGGGGTATCTACGACGCACGTACTTCAACGGGCGAATTAGTTTAATTTGAAAATGGAGTGAGTAACACCAAAGTTTTGCTTCTATTGCAAGAATTCGAAAAACTTCCTATATTATGGGATGTGAGGAACCAAGAATATTACTCTAAAACAAAAAACAAAATGCTTGGCAAGCACTTAGAATAATTTAAATATTGCAATTTAGATAGTGCAGAAGCACAAAAAAAGATAAAAAGTCTCATGGGATCATTTCGCCGTGAAAAAAGTAAAATTAGGGCCAGCATTGGAACTGGAAAAGGTATGTACATGCATATGTATACCGGGTGTTGCTCTGCAGGAGGTACAAAGAAAATCACATGTAAATTTTTAAGTAGTAAAATATTGGCTTCCTAATTATTTTAGACAAAAATGTATTTAGATATTTTGAGGAGCACAAAGAGTTGTACCCAATGTGCAAGCTTGGGCTCTTTTAGCCAACAGTTTACAATTATCTGCTAAAATGTTTTCCATATTAGTAACTTTCATGCACCCTGCAGATGTAACTTAATAAATAAAACCAGACACATTCAAAGGACATGTCAAATCATAAATTCACAGTGTCACTGCCAAAAATGGAAAGTTTTTGCCGTGTTTTTATTATGTGCGAGTACTTGCAGGGTGCATAAAAAGTTAAGAAACACATTTTAGGGAGTTCTTAACCAGTTGGCTGGCTTTTTCTTTCACGGACTTCCACTATGGCTTGACAAACTTCAGGAATAATGTAAGAGATAGAAGATTTTCAGACTCTGAAAAGATATTGTAAGCTGTGAGGAGTCTCCAGTTGCCAAGAAACGCAAAGTCAGTGTAAGTTCTCTTGTATATTGACTTTTATAATTTGTATCCATTTTAATAATTTTGGGAGTTATCAAACTAAGCAGATATTCGAAGTCATTTTTTTGTCATTTTTGTAAAATTTCGAAATTGTCATAACTGTTATCTGTCATAACTCGCGTAATAAAGATTTTGTCTGTTGCGTAAAGATTGAGTTTGCCACCAACGACGAGGTCTACGTTTGAGCTTTTTTCTTTTTTATCAAATTATACATTAAAATAAATGCACCCGCCATGATTTCATCTCGTCTTCCATTATTAACACATCCTGCGAACAACTGGATCAGCTTGTGCGTCGAAATATACATAAACCTATTTAAACGCTTTTCGCCCAAACGAATGCTGCATGGATGCTCACTGCGTACGTACTCAGGTCTAAACCCACCTTTAGATTATGGGATGTGAGGAAAAGAATATTACTCTAAAACAAAAAAACAAGATCTTGGCAAGCACTTGTGAATAATTTAAATATTGCAAATTTAGATAGTGCAGAAGCACAAAAAAAGATAAAAAGTCTCATGGGAGTTTCCCGTGAAAAAAGTAAAATTAGGGCCACTTGGAAACTGGAAAAGGTATGTAATGCATATTATATCGGGTGTTCTATGCCGGGCGGTACACAGAAGATCACCTGTAAATTTTCAAGTAGTAAAATATTGGCTCTTCTAATTATTTTAGACAAAAATGTTTTTTAGATATTTTGAGGAGCACAAAGAGTTGTACCCAATTGTGCAAGCTTGGGCTCTTTTCAGCCAACAGTTTACGAATTATCTGCTAAATGTGTTTCCATATTAGTAACTTATCATGCACCCTGCAGATGTAACTTAATAATATAAAACCAGACACATTCAACAGTGACACGTCAAATCATAAATTACTAGTGTCACTGCCAAAAATGGAAAGTTTTTGCTCGTGTTTTTATTATGTGCGAGTACTGCAGGGTGCATAAAGTTACGTAATAAAGTATTTTGTCTGTTGTCTACGTTTACGAGCTTCTTTCTTTATTATCAAATTATACATTAAAATAAATGCACCCGCCATCGTCGTCTTCCATTATAAACGCACTCCTGCGAACAACTGGATCAGCTTGTGCGTCGAAATATACATAAACCTATTTAAACGCTTTTCGCAAACGCAAACGAATGCGTGCATGGATGCTCACTGCGTACGTGCTCAGGTCTAAACCCACCTTTATAGCGCACCTGAAGAAGCTCCGAATCTTTTACTTTGTCCGCTCCTTCATTTCTGTCCTAAATGTGTCATGGTCTGCCTGCGAAGTTACTTCCCCATTTTAACTTTAAATATTTGTCCTGTGTTAACTATCTCTTACTTTCTGTAAATTCTCGACAATACGTTGGTACAGTAACGGCCATTAAATTTTGGGCAATTCTTTTTCCTTTTCGTAAATAGGCTTATGCCACCTTTTACTGAATATAAATGCCTGTTGAAAAACCTAGTAAAGAAACAGGTGTCCGTTGTCAGTGTCTAAAAATGTTTTTTAAAATGCCAAATTTAACCTTGGATCAAAAAGTATTAATTATTCATTATATTAAGCAGAGAGTTGGCCATAAAGGGATGGGCGAAAGAGCTTAATATCCCAAAGAGCACTATTTATTTTGTTAAAAAAAATGGCAGGAAACACACTTCTTTGAGTGTGTTTCAGTCGTGCTACAATGGGATACTTAAGCGGGCCATTCACTAGACAGACCCGAACTCGGAACGGCAACCGGGACCCGACAGACGACTCATCCACGTTTGTCAATACATTGCACGGAAATTACACAAACCTTGCAAAAGAGCTCATATGTACACTGAATGTGGTGAACCCTATAGCTACACATTATGTCTCCGATATTATCAAAAAAGGCGAAAGTTGCTTTGGCTGTTGGTACAATCATGTTATTAGAATTAGAAAAAAAGAAAAAACGTGTTTGGGTGAAAGAATGGTTGCAAAAGAGAGAACAATTTACTTATTTGCGATTATTGAATTGTATCCAATCATGCGAACCGCTCGATGTTATAAATTACTTGATACCTTCGTTGAACTCGGAAGAACTCAGTCGTCGCCGGACAAGTCTTGACAAATTACACACACATTATAAAAATAGCACGGATTGGTCACGGTCGGGTCGTAGGTTCGGTTTTAAAATAGCGAACTCAGCCCCACCCCGACAGATGTGGAAAAATTTTCTCGATACCATCTTTTGGGGATCGGTAGGGAGACAGGGCGGACGCCAATCCGTCACACCAATCCACCTGAATGGGGGCTTTAAGGTATACAGGCCTCAAGGAAAACCCATTTGATGAAAATATACCCAAAGGACAGAAGTAGTGGCGATTTTCGGGAAATTTTGGGGGCTGAGTGCAAAGGACTTGGTGTATGTTATTTTTTTTCAAGAAAAGGGTTTACTGGGAGGTATATATA
>JAHBCN010016630.1:0-19403 GCA_019359885.1 Listronotus oregonensis
AAAGGTTTGCTGCCCACCAAACAAAAAAAAGAAAAAAAACCCCAAAAATCGATTCCATACACCATGGTGCCGAAGCTAATTGAATCCATCACCGGAGAAAACATTTTGTAAAAAAAGGTTTTTCCCCCGTTTTTCTTTTTTATTCAAAAAAAAAGGGGCCGGGGAGCATTTAAAAAGAAAAATTTTTTTTTGCAATTTTTTTTGTTTTTTTTAATTGTTCCCCAAATTTTTTTAAAAAAGCAGTAACGGGAATGATCTCGTTTTGCATTTTAACTAACAGGTTTACTTCCTTTCATTGAAGATATGCCGACTTCATATGATTTGAAACAATTATTGTTAATGTCTCCTCGGTTTTCTATGCTGATAGACATAATCTTCTGGGTATTTGAAAACGTATTATGCTAGGAGGCCCCAATTAAAAAAAGGTCTTTTTGCCTTTTTTCCCCCTCGTTTTGAGATACTCTAAAGTTAAAACAGTTGTTCTGTAGTAAAAAAAAAGAATTTTTCAATTTCCCCAATTTTCTGTAACAGTAAACCAGTGGTAAAAACCCCATTTTAAAGATGGTGTTAGGTGATTTCCCCAACCCTTAAAAGCCCCCCCACTTGTTATTATGGACCTTAAAACTGCGAGCAGGGTTTCTTGGCATTTCCCACTTTTTTTTACCGTTCATTCTTGGACTTCAGGACATATTTAAATGGGCAACGGGTGAACAAAGGCCCCCGTAGTAATCTGTCAAAAAAAAACAAAAAAAAAATAATGGTTTCCAACATTTTTTTTTTTAAAAAAGGAAAAAATTTTGATTTTTTTACAAAAATTTCTCAGATTTAATTTTTTTTTAGAATATTTTCCCATATAATTAAAATAAGACAAGTTATTGGCAAAAAACTTTTTTTTGCCCCCTTTTTTTTTTTCCCCCATTACCAACGCTCATATCGATAGGGGAAAAATTTTAATCCTTTTTTGGGCCCTATTTAAAAAACCCTTTTTCAAAACCCTTGACAACCCCCCAAAAATTTTTTTTTTTTAATTTAAGGGTTGGGGGGGGCCCCCTCCCCGTTTAGCCCAATTTTTTTTTTTGGGGGTTCCCCTTAAAAGGGGGAAACCAAATTTTTTTTAAAGTGCCCCAAGAACCTACTCAACACCTAAAAACTTACCAGCCCCCCAACTTTTTTTTTTTTAAAATTTTCCCCAGTATTTTTTTTAGTCCGTTTTAAAATAAACGGACAAATGGGTAAACCCCAAACCTTTCCCTTTGAAATTTTTTTAAATTAAATTTTTTTTTGTAATTTTCAAAGTTCTCTTTTCCCCCCAAAAATCCCCTCTCTCAATTTTTAAAATTTAATTAAATTTAATTAAATCCCCCTTGTTAAAATTTTTTTACTTCCCCATAAAATTTAAAACTTCGTTATTAAGTTTCCCCAATTTTAAAAAATATATCAAATTATTCCCCCAATCTAAATATTTTAAAAATTTTTAATTAAAAAAAAAAAAAAAACTTAACGTATTTTTAAGTTAATGCAATATTTATTTTTGATCATTTTTTAAAAACTCTTATACGTTTAATTAAATTTTTGTCTTATTAATAATTAAATATTTTTTTTATATTGACTGAATTTCCCAAAAGGGAATTTAGTTTTTATAATGTGACCTAACTTTTTTTGCTAGTCTTTCCCCAATTATTATTTTTTTTAATTTAAAAAAAAAATTACATATTTTAAAATTGAGTAATCTAGATGTTAATTGGTTATCGATTTTTTTTTAATATTCGCTTTATGTGTTGGTCTGTGAATTTTAAACTCCAAACTAATATTATAAAATTACTTTTTAAAAAAAGATGTTTTTCCTACGTTTTGGTATACAAAACAGGGTTAAACTGAAAACTACTGGTTCCCCAAATTTTTTTCAGACTTTTACATTAAATAACAATTTAAAAAGGGTTTCAAAAAATTTTATCAAAAAAAATGTGATTTTTTAAAAGTAGATATATTCTAATTTTTTTTAAAAACTTGCTTATTCTTTTTTTTGTTTTCGGAAAATCATATACAAAATTGGGGGCTTTAGGGTTTTACAGTGGTTATGGACTATAAAAAATTTTTAAAATAAGAAAATACTAAAATGTTTTTTTGTTTTTCCCCCAATTTGCATTATAAAAGGGGGTTTTTAAACCCCGGGAACTGGATGTATTTAGATTTTTTTAAAGGGTTTTTTTTGGGGGGAAAAATATTTAAAAATTTTTTGAAAAATTTAGTTAACTGCGGGGCAAAAGTAAAAAATTTAAAAAATTAAATTGGAAAAAATTTTTAAAAAAAAAATTTCCAAATGTGATAAAAAGACTACAATTTCAAAATTCACTGACCCCCTGTAAAAAAATGAAATTAACTTTATTTTTGGAAAATTTTAAAAATAAAAAATTTTTTAAAAAATTTAAGGGCAAATTTTTCCTCATATGTTAAATTCCCCCCAAAAAGGGAAAGGAATTTTTTCAAAATTAAAAAAAAGTACACTGCGAAATTGAAAAAATTTAAACGAAAAAAAATTTTTTTTTAACAAAAAGTCTTTTTTTCTATTTTATTTTCTGTTTAAAAAAAGACTTAAATTTACTTGATTGGGGGTTTTCAATTAATTAAAAAAAATTTCACTAGTGCATCAAAATAAACAGAAAATTTTTCTTCCCCCTTTTTTTTTTACAAATTTAATCGTTTGTTTTCATATTTTAAAAAAATATGAAAAAAACCTTAAAAAATATAAAAATACACATTTCATTAAAAAAATTTTCGTAATTTTGATCCTTTTTTCCCCAAAAAATTTTGGGGGAAAAACCAAAAGTGTTAAAAAAATTTCAGATTTTCATAAAAACTTTTTTTATTTTACGAGTTTGAAAACGGTGGTTTTTATAACAACAAATAAAAAAAACCCCCAATTTTTTTTTCCGAGCGGTACTTAGGGATAATATTCCCAGAATGGAGAAAATGGGAGTATTATACTTTAAAAAAGGTTTTTTTTTTTCATACAATTTTAAAATTTTATCAACATTTTAAAAAAATTTTAAAAATTTTTTTTTTTACTTTATCTTTTCCTTCATCGTGTACATGACCAAACCCCAAATTTTTTGGAACTGTTTTTTAACCCCCTTTTTACAATAAAAAAAACGGGTTTTGATTGTTCTGTGTTTGTATATAAGTGGGAAAAACCTCGTTTTCTAGGCAACGTGAAAATTCCGCTATTTTTTTTTTTTTTATTTTTAACGTGTCTTATGGAAAAGTTATCCTTTTTTCCCCATTTTTATATGTTAGAATTTCTTTTCGGACACCCTGTAAATATTCCCCAATCAGCATTTCCAGTTTAAAAACAACAAAAATATATTTGAAGAAAGATCCCCCGTATTTTGAGGGGGAACAACCTAGTGCCATTTCTATCTAAGTATTTTTTTAAATTTTTTTATGGCTAATCCCCGTATTCCAGGTGTGACGTTGATCAAAAAAAGTTTTTTATACTGTGCTAGCATCAGTTCTTTATGAAAAATACGTTTCCTTAAGTATACAGTACATACAAACCCCCAATTAGGAATTTTAAAAAAAAAAAACCCAATTGAAAAACATTTAGACAATTGTATCATTAAATTACTTTGTTTAATTATTTATTTAAATGTTCTCATTCAAAAACAAAGGCTTGTTTGCTGAAGGATAAAAATTTTCCCCCCACAATGGAAGGAAATCAGTGTTTAAAGTGTCGTTAAAAAGGTCTTATATAATTTTAAAAAAAAAGCATAATTTAAAATGATAGTACTTTCTTTTTTAGACATTGGATTTATTAAGCAGCTTGTTTAACCATAATTCTTGATACATTTTAATACTAATCTTAAAAGTATACCATTGCATTTAAAAAAATTAGATCCGTTTGAATTCGTTTAAGTAATATTTCAGTTAATTTTTTATTAAAAAAAGGGGCTGGTGCACAATTTTAAGTAGGTTTTAAGGCACTATTTTTTTTTTAATTTCCCCTTAAAGGAACCCCAAAAGTCAACATCTGGTGAAGGGTAGCGGCCTCCTACCAACCCTTGAATTTAAAAAAATTAAAGTGTTTCAAAAACCTAACCAAAAATTTTTTCCTACCTTTTCGGACTATTATAATTTACCGCCTAATTCTTTACCGTTCAGTAGACGATCTTTTCCTTACTTTGGGGTATTAATTTTAGTTCTTTTATAAACGGATAAATAACAATTTATCTTTTTTAGAAAGTCTTTGTTAACCCTTATTTTTAGTATCTTAAACTTTAGTTGTTGGCTTATGTTTTACGGTGATATAAAGTAACTTTTACCACCCCTTTCCTAACGCAAAATTGGAAAAACTACACTTCCGCTCGCGAATAGTCTGTCTCAAATTATTGTTATGGCTTTTGACAGACCATAGCCCAATAAACTTTAACGATTTTATTACCTATTGTTTTGGGTAAGCCCATTTGTTCATAAGGGCAGGAATTGGGCCAGGTATTTTTGAGTATTAACCATTAGGCATATAAATATTTTGGCTAATATTTTAGTGACAGTGTTGAATAACCGTTTTTACTTGGTTTCGAAAAAAGTTGTTTTACGAATATAATATGTCGCGTCGAAATTTTGTCATTAGATGCAAAACAGGTTGTGAAAAATGTGTATGAAACTTTAATCAGTAGAGGTCCAAAATTTAAAAAGAAGCTTTAAAAAGAAACCTGTCTACTTACAAAAACTTCAATATGATGGATAAGGGATATTATTATTAGTGAAGAATTGAACAAAAAGAAAAAAGCGTAGTGATTTTCAATCTCACCGTATAGACAATAGTGATCAGGACCTAATAAAAAGGGAAAAAATATTGTCTTTAAAAGAGGCGGGTTTTCCTACCTTGGATAAACTGAAAAAACTGGAGACAAAAACCCAAAATAAAAAATAGCCTTTCCACCCTCCAAGAGTTTTTTTTGTAAAATGGGATTTAAATACCGCAAAATAGACAAAAGACAAGTAGTAATGGAATCGCACAGATTACGCACTTGGAATTTTACCTTCAAGATATTAAAAAGATATAGGTTAGAAAACAGATCCTTTAAATTTTTCTTGATAAAACGGGGTTTGATAAAACACGACACAGTATGCAAAGATGGTTTGATTCCTGTCAAAACTGTTAGACGAAAGCACCTTCAAATAAAGGAAAAAACCCTTACCATAATAAACGCTGGTTCAGAAGACGGTTTGTCCCAAACTTTTGCTGTTGTCTCAAAAAATATTAAGGATTCTAGCTTGGATTATCATGAGGATACAAGTGCAGATCTTTTTGGCTGGCTTCAAATTATCTTTTAAAAAATATTCCAAACAACAGTGTTATTGTCATGGATAACGCAAGCTACAAACCGTCTGCTACACAAAGCACCAGCTTCATCAAGTTCAAAAACTGAAATCCAGGAATATTTGTTAGAAAATTATATTTATTTTGAATTTAGTTACAAGAAAACAATCTTTTTGACAGTCCTAAATTCATATTCAATTAAAAAACAATATGTGTGGATAATTTGGCTGAACAGGCTGGGCATACTTTCCCGGCTTCCTCCGTATCACTGTATGTTTAACCCCATAGAGCATTTCGAACCAAAAAAAATTAAAAGATCAGAGCAGAAAATGTTACCACCTCAAGTCCCAGTGTTATAAATTTGATAAAAACTGTAAAAACTAACATACCAGTTGAGAGCTGGAAAAATTCACTACAGACATTATAAAAATTGAGGACTCTTGTTTCTATCCAAAAAAAACATAAATCCTATTTAATTAATCCCAATGATGCTCTTTATGGGAAACAAAATTAAAATTTAGATATTTAGTTAAAAATGTAATTATGTATAGATGCAGTTATAAATTTATTAAAACTTTGCATATTTTAATTTCTTAATGTAATTTTAAGATTATACTTACCTAAATAAACAATAAATTATAAATCTTTATATTATTAAAGTCCGTCCCCTAATGTTATGTCCTTTAATACCTACCGATCCGCAATTTTTTTGCTGTGGGCAGGTATAATCCATAAATGAAGGCAAGAGCTAACACGGTATACTTTGAGACAGACTATACCATAGTTTTAATCATTCATGCAGAGGTCGCCAAACCATTCTTATATTCTGACTCAAACAGCTGTTGCATGGAATGTTTATATACTATTTCTTTGCGCTGAAATAATATTAAATATGCGTATCCGTTGCGAACACACACTTTTGCGCCCAAGATATCAAAAATAAAAGCAAAAGATTTAGAACGGACTCTAATTGTTATTTCAAAATGCGCTAAAGAATGCGCAGACCCAAATATTTTAGTCTGCCCAAAGTATAATTTAATGAGTTCTTGTTAAGTTACTCGCCTGGAAATTTCTTAAGTATGGGACCACTTCGGTTCTGGTCCCGGGGTGTAGCGAACTAAGTGTCCAGTCCTATAGACCCCCTGGAAGTCGCCTGAAACAGAAAAACGAAAAAACCCAAAATTCAAAGAACCTTTTACGTTTCGGTGGCAAGTGTGCCCCGTTATTAAATAAACCTAAAAAAAAAAATAAATTATAAATTACAACTAAATTTGTAAAATTTTTAGTCTAAAGCTTAAAATTCTAAGAACTTTTTTTTATCTATTTATAGGATTTGTCATAAATGACATATTAGTTTCTTTTGGCTATTTATAATTTTTAAAAAGACAAAAAAGGGTGGTGTCTTAATTGATTTTAAATTAACTTAATTTTTTTTGTCTTTTTGGAAATTATTAATATACCAGTGAAAACAACTAATATGTCATTTATGACAAATCGCCCTAAAAAATAATAAAAATGCTTTAAGAATTTCAAAAATTTTAAACCAATATTCTTCTTTAGTTTTTACATTTTTTTTTGTAAGTTTATCTTAATAGAATCCAAAAACTATTGAACTTTTATAAAAACATTTTCTCAAAAATCGTAAAAAAAATCAGTTCAGGTTTTTTTTTTCGTTACCTGTAACTAGTACTATAAATAAATGTTAAACGAAAACAGCAAATACCCCTGTTTTTATGCAGTCAAAAACAAAAACTATACCAGTAGTACAGTGGATGGGGAGAAAAAAGCTGTTTGACCTCCAGTTTTTTTGTACAGTTTCAATTTTTATGAAAGTGGACTTAAGTTGCTTTTACCCTCTAGATCAAATTTTATATACTTAGGGTTGTTTTTATTTTTAAAAAAAAGGGAAAAACCACCCCTTATTAAAAAATTTTTAAAAAAACCTAAAAAATAGACCTTTGTTAATTAAAATCATGGGTAAATATTAGAATGAATCTATTTTTTATGTTCTGGTTATATCAATATTATATTTTAACGTTTCAACCCTTAAAAATCACCCTTAATAACGAAATTCCAAAAAAAAAAAAATTTTTAATTTTAAAATTATTTAATAACGCTTTTATTGTAGTAAAAAAATATTTTAACAGTTTACGGTATAATAAATATTTAACTACCCTAACTCAACCTTTAAATAACCACCCCTTATGAGATTTACAAAAAAACATTTCTTTTTTGACAAATTAAAACGATTTGATGATAAATAATTATAGTCCCGGAAATGAAGCTAAAAAATTGCAAAACCTCGCAATTTTTGTGAGCTGCATCGATTTGTATAAAAATTTGGAATTAGTTTAATTCTATTTTATAGTGATGTGCGCTATTTGTTTTTTAATTGTCAAAACCTATGGAATAACATTTTAAACCTTAAGATGGATAAAATTTGGTTTGGATTGATTGATTAATGATTGTTTTAACTTTAGTAAATTTTAAAATATTTTAATTAAAATTTAACCCTTATTAAAGCTTAAATTTAAAAAAATGTTTACCCTAAAAAAATTATTAATTTACCATAGTGATTTAATTTTAGAATGCTGTTGCTTAAAATATGTACTAATTTTTTTTTGCAACTTTTCGACCCTTATAAATCCCCCCCTTATGGCTTAATTAAAAAAGAATTATCCCCAAAATTAATAGTTTACAGATTTAATAATTAAAAATATTTCTGCCTGAAATATTACCAATTTCATTCTTTTCAAATTTTAATCCTTAAAAACCAAGCTTTAAACATTGCAATTCTTATAAACCAATATAATAGATATAAATAGGAAAAAAAGTAAATTGCATACAAAAAAAGATACCGGTAAAGTTAAAGTATCCAATTTTATACAATATTATGCCCAATGAGCTATTCGACTTTTTAAAAAAAAGTTGATTGGTTTTTAAACATAGTTCCTTTAGTTTTAATGATAGAAAGTTTTTAAAAATAATTTTTGGGTTTCTTAAATAAAAGCTTTGTTTTAAAATGGAAATGAGTTTAAACGGCTAGAATAAATTCTCACCCCTAAATAGAGGCTTTAAACGGCCATATCTGGCCTTTTAAATTTACAGAAAAATATAAAAAAATGAAAAGTCTTTGTTATCAAAAAAGGTATAATTCCCTTTCCCCTAAACATTTTTTCGTGTCTCCTTATTGTTAGGTTATTTTGAAGAAAATGGCTATTTTGGAAATTGCGAAAAAACGTTTTTTTAACTTTAGCTCCAATTTTTTAAAATTAAGCATTTTAATTTGGTTAAACTTCTAGAATGTATAAATAATAAATATATAAAAAGAATTTTGGGAAAGGGGGTACAGATCTATTTTAATTAAGGGGGAATTGGTTTGTTTTTTTTAATGATCTTTTCGTAGAAAAAGTTGGGACCGACCTTATTTTTATTATAACTCGCTCAATTTTATGCTGAAAACTCTTTTTGTTAAAAAAGGTCTTTTATATTAAAAAAAGACCTATATGTTTTCCTTGAAAAATGCAAACTTTTCCCGCTATTTAAACTTTGAATCTTTCAAATTTAACATTTGACGAACAAAAGCTAACCATTAAAAGCCGTAGCTCGGTCTGTTTGGTGAAGAGAAATAAAAAAATGTTTTTTTATAAGCTACAATTTTGCTCTCTACGGTTTTTTTGATAAAATGCTTTTTATAGTTATTCGTAAAAACCCCATTAAAAATCGTTTTTTTCGTCGAAAAACTTTTACTTTCAATTACGAATAACTCGAAAAATATTAGTTTTCCAAAAAAAATGTATGGTATTTTTTATTTAAAATTACTTTCTTTATCGATTTCTGTAGTTAAAATGTAAAAAAAAATTTCCCCCAAGATGGGGTGGCAACCACCCCAGGAAAAAAACACACCTAAGCATGATATAAACTTTGATCCTTGGACTATTCCCTACCCTTTGTGAAAATTTAAATAAATCCATGCGGGACAAAAAAATTCCTAGCCGAAATGCCTCATCTCCTGTTCTACAGTAAACACTAGCATACAAAATTCCTTTGCCCTCTTGCCTTTTTTTTTAAAGACTTTTTTTTACCAAACCCTTTTCCTTTTCCTGTATTGATTTTTTTACTACTAAGTTAATGTATGTTTTTTCCCGTTCCTTCTTCTGAAAATTGGGATCGCATTTACGACCTTTTGTGCAAACAGAATGCGACTTCAAGAATTCGGTGGGACTGTTAGAGGAGCCTGTCTAGCCTCCCAAGGGCATCATTTTCCAGTATGTTAAGTGCTGGGTCTTCATCGTCAATGACAGGTAAATAATCTGAATATAATTTTTACTTTATGTATTCTCTAAGAATGCTAAAGAAAATTCAGGACAAAGAAAAAACATTAGTAATAATTGGTCAAGTAAATAGAATTACAAAAGTTGACCCTATTTGTTTTAAAATGACATTGAATTGTTACGCGAACGAATGTGGGTACCAATACAGATGCCCACGAAGATCTTACTGAAAAGAAATATTCATTAGTTCTCTGAATAGAGACGTGAATTGTGTTTACTTTATAATGTTATTTTTTTTTGTATTTGCCAGTTATTTTACAAATTATAGGGCTTTGGTAGGTATCTATTTATTGAATTATTATTTTATTATTTTTTTGGCGGAAGTAAAGTAAATTTTATCTAACCTAACCATATTTTAAACTTTGCTTTTGATTGGTAATATTTTTAAGTAACATAATACATATAAGTTAATAAAAGATACCTAGTACTTAAAAAATCTACCTTTAAGTCGTATTTTGTACCTATTTTGGTATAATAGAAACGTTGGTCTTCTCAAACAGGAATTTAAAATATATATTTCATGACTACAGCCTTAAATAAAGGGTTTGCATTATAACAGAAAACAACAATTCGTATATTTGTATAATGCTTTGTTTTTCTAGTATACGGGATGTATAAAAAATGCAAAATTGACAGATTCCTCAAGATATGTCGAATAAAGTCAACTAGGTTATGTCTGAAATTGCTTTGTTTAGCCGGTTAAGAACGTCAATAATTTCAAAAAAAATTGTACTTTCTAAATTTCTTCAACTAGCGCTTGTTGATTTTAGTGGTTTTGGGATATAGCAAGATAGTATAAAATGAAGTTTTTGAAAAGTATCTGATCGGCTATAAAAAAAAAGGAAAATTGACTTTCTTGGCAAACATTTATTTTAATTTTTTCTTAACATAATTTTCCGGTAGCTATAGGTGTTTATAATTTTTTCGTTGGAAAACCCGTTATACAAAAAAATATATATATTGTCAGTTACCTGACAATATCACTTATTTTTAATAATAAAACAATAAGTAAATATTGAAAGTAAATTAAAATAAAAAAAGATCAAACCCGCTTTTTTCGGTTTTTAAAAATTGCTGCAATTTTTCTCTCATACAAAAAGAGTACGACAGGCGCTATTTTTCTTGCAGTTACCCAGCTGTTTTGGTACTAACCTTAAAATATTTTGACAATATACAATACACTAACCACAACTAACCACAACTATCAACAACTGAAAATTGCATTGACTTTGTACTTAAGAATTTTAGATAATTAAATAAGTTGTTTACAAATTGCAGTTGGTAAAGCCTACTGTCAAAACAAACTGCAGCAAGAAAAATTTTACACAAGAAAAATTTAAAACTGTAAAAACACCTTTAGACATTAGATAAAATCCAATTACAGTTTTTAATAAGAACTAATTAATAAATTCTGTAAAATGGCAGTGTTTATAAAAAATAAAGGTTTTTTAATTATATTTACTAACAAGAGCTACATATTTTTTTATTATTACAGTCAATTAAAGGGTCACATTTATTTTTCTAGCAAAACGGTTTATTTAACAATAAATGTTTAAGAATGGAAAAATATTTTAAATGTATTTAGTTACCTGCCACTTTTATAAATTTCCACTTTCTAATAGCTGATCGCTATACGTCATTTTAGTGTATACGACTACATACAAAAAACATTAAAATTAATGAGCATATTTTCCAAAAAAAAAAAATAATAAAAAACTAGTACTGCTTAAAATTCTTGACGCTCCGTACAGAAAAAACAAAAAAAAATCTAAATTTTGTACATATATTTTTCGAACACTTGTAATGTTATATTAGTGATATTTATCATTTATCAATTTCTTTCTTTAAGCTTACATACTTGCTTTTCTTTTTTACAGGGTGTGCAGGTGGAGACACTGAAAAACAGGCAGTAGCCTGGGGCAGAAAAGCGAAAACGTTAAAAAGACTAGTACTGGGATTTACGCAAGCTAGGCCTCCGGATGTCCCGTCTCTGGTGGCCTTGGATATAACTGCAAAAAATGTGATAACTATTAGGTTAGCAGAGCCTACATCCCAGGATTCACCTATTACCACTAAATTTCTAAGTAAGTTTTTAATATTGCTTTAATGACAATTCTTTATTTTCATACTAAAACTCCCAAAAATGACGTTATTTATTATTTATGTTATTATTTGTTGGTTGGTTGGTGGCGTACCCAAATTTACAGCCTACTGGCTAATTGTGCCCCCTTTCTTGTTATAGAAGTTTGCTTTCCTTTAGGTCTAATAGGTTTCTACCAACCTACCAAACCATTGCAGTCGTATATTATGAGTGAGGCTGTTTTTCCTCCTTCCCGCAAAGCTTACATGTTGTGAAACCGGTATGTATGCCCATTTTCGGCAAGTGTTTCCTTAAGGTATGTACACAAAACAAACAAAAACAAACATTCGTTCTTGTTCGCTTTCTTTGTATGTGTTTTTGATTTATTGTTCGCTTTTTCTGTCTACATAGCGCAACCAAATGTTTGTTTACTCTTGTTCGATTAGTTGGAATAGTTATGGATGACCATAAAAACAAAAATTCTCTTTGATGTACCGACGTCCACTGGAACATGTACGAACAAGAACAAACAAACGTTTGTTCGCCGTTTTAAGTGTCTACACTGAAGAAAAACGTTTGTTCGCTGATGTTTGTTCTTGTTTGTTTTTTCGGTGTGTACATACCTTTAGATGACAGTGCCTGTCAAAAGTCCTGCTACTTGTTCTAACTGAGTGCGCCTTAGAAGAAGGAAATAAGCTGTTAATTTCTTGGAAAAGTCGCCTAGCGTTGTCTTCGCATGTCTTTGACCAGGTGATGCATGTCAACGATTCAGATGTTGTTTTAAGGACCATTCGCTATTAATTGTTGTTTTCATCGCCTGTTTTGATAGTCCAAGGACTGGCTCGGGGCCACTGAACTTTTTATCTGCTTTTTCATTGCCTTCTCTTTCCGTGTAAATCCTGTTGTTCCTGGCGGTTAGTTCTGGTTACATCCGATGTTTTAATTTGTTCTGTCTCAAGAAGTTCTGTTGTCAGTTTACTGTACTTACTGGTTTATATTACGAAAAAATCTTTGTATCTGGGTTTAGAACTTAGGCGTACACAGAATCGATTGACCTTTATGCACTTGCAAATCGCCTGAAACAAAATCAAGAAAAAACCCTTAAAAATCAAAAAACTTATTAACATTTTGGGGGCACTTCTACCATCGTTTTCAAGAGTAAATGAATCTAAAAAAAATATTAAAAAATAAATAACAATTTAAAAAAATATATTTTGATATAATGTTTAAGATAGCTTTTTTTAAATTATGTATGAAGGATGTCATAAAAGACATATAGTCCAGTAACTGAAGACCTGAAAGTACCCAAAGCTGTAAATAAATCTATACAGTTTTTATTTGTGGCACAATTCTTAAGTCTTCGCGGATGCTTTCGAGCGAGAAAAAGTTTATAAAATGGCCCCATAAAGTCCCAAAAATGAGTTTTCCGCGAATATCTGCCAAAATATGCGAATTAGAGAATTTTGTTCTGGACAAAAAATGAAGATCACCTCAAAATTGACAAAAATGGTCCTTATCATTTTTTCAACACCAATATTTTTCGCAAAAACGGCCGTCAAAAAATCCATAACATTCCACACTGGATAGATAGCCCGAAACGGCTAAAAATGCAGAATGCAAAACAATTTTTTATCAAAACGCAAAGAAGGTGGTGAAAGAAATTTTCTGGGATCATTGAACACATGCTAAGGTCTCATTTAAAAAATAATGTTAATAACAAACCATTTTTTTTAAATATCAATAAATTAATGAGATACTTTCAAAATATCGTGAAAAAAACAAATTTGACCGCTTTTTTTAATATTCTAGAAAAATCAGAATGGACCTAAACTCATATACAATGATATATGATGATTAAAAAATGAACAATATTGGCCGAGTAATGAAACAATTCGTCCGCCCGCTTATAAGTGAACTCATGAAGATAGCGGCACTCTAGCGGTAGAGCGGCAGCTGAAATGAGGGGACTTTTGGGTCCCGTTATCTCGAAAACTATCGATTTTTTGAAAAAAATATAGGGACCATTTTTGTACACTACAAGGCGATCTTCATTTTTGTCTATACGAAAATTCTCCAATTCGCATATTAGCGGGAAGCCCATTTTTCGGGCCTTGAGGGGCCATTTTCAGCCCTTTTCCACCTGTTAATGTTGATAAACTTTTTTTCGCTCGGAAGCATCCCCGAAGACCTAAGAATTGAGTCGCAAGGGAAAACTGTACAGATTTATTTACAGCTTTATCCCTTCACTTACTGGACTGATAATAATATGATGTGACAGAAATATTCCTTATTTTTGAAAATAAGAAGGATGGTAAATTAGGTGATTTTAAGTTTTTCCAAAATTAAATCAGAATTAAGCAAATTTAACAAGTATTATTTAAATTAATTAATATTAATGTCACATAATTGCCTTTGTTTAATACAATAAATGCGTTTTTTAAGTAGTTTTTTTGCTAAAATACTATATGAAGGGGAAAAGGGAAGGAGAAATAACTCATATGGAAGACGAATTGAAAAAGTATTCAGCTGTAAGCAGTAAATAGGTGGCACTAGCATAGGCAAAGGGTATGGTACGAAAATAGCAGATGTTCACAAATTGAAGTTTGCCGAGTTAGGAAATTAAGTAAATATAACCTAAAATAAATCACTGCTATCAAAAACGTGGATGTTTGTAAATAGTGAGAGTATCTACTTGTAAAATACTGTTTAAACAATCAAATTATTAAGCAAATTCTCATTTTAGATAGCATGAGTCATAATTAAATAAAATAATTATTGAATATGCACCTGTAAAATGTTATTCCACCCAAATTCTGTTTCAAATAACCCAAGTTTTTACAACCTGGAACTAGAAACTTTCTCATTATTGTTTAAAATTATAAAATAACTATAAACCATAGCAAAAACTTTTCACATATATGGAAACTAAACCAAAACACAGGAAAATTTACCCTGTTGCTACTGTAGCGGCACCTATTTAAAGCATTTGTCGGTCAGTTTTTTATGTTAAAGATATGCCTCCTTCCCTTTACCCTCCATAAAATACTAGAAGCATTCCAGATTCCAGTTTATTTTGTGGTTATGATCAAATGTATGATGACATACATTTAATTTGTAAAGTCTGTATTTTTATTATATGTTTAATGCTTTCTTATGAGTTTGGCTTACGGTTTGAATATTATACCTTTAAAAAATTATTACATTTACAAGGAATCCTATAAATAACCTTCTTTGTATTTTTGTCCTTATTGTATGATTATTTTTTTTATTTAATATCACATACTGTTGTGTTTAAGGATAGTTCAAACGTTGAGTTTATTTCCTTTTCATTCAATTTTCTTTGATAAAATAAAATAAAACCTTTTAAAAGCTTTAATATGAATATAAGCGTCTATATTCCTATGATTTTTTAACTGTAACTTATTTTCCAATTAAATTAGCTGTTGCTAAAATATTCGACTACTAACTTTAAGAAGATCAAACTTAATACTACCATTATCCTGTCCTTTATGTCACTTTTGTTCAATACACAGCACCAAAATTAATAATTATATTTCGGAGTCATATTCCTGATGAAACTTAAGCAGCTCAGCAGGAAAAGCTAATATTTATGTGACGTCCATTTTGAAAACTGGGTTAAGGACGAGACGAGTTTTATATTTTAAAATTATTTTTGAAGGTTCAGAAGTATATGTTTTCTTAAATAATTTTAAGGCATGTTTGTTGAAGATAACCTACATATCCAGTGTCCCGAGATGGATCAAAAGAATTATTTCAAATTTTCCATTTCATTGGTCTAAAGTCTAATATTACACATAATACAGGGTGTCCGAAAAATACAAAATTTTATGAAAAAGCTCTGACACCAAAATAGGTCGATTTAGGCTAACTTAGATAAATCTGAAAATGCACTACAAGATGACGGATTTATCTTCAGAAATCTGTGTACTATAATATTACCTTTATTGAACAGACAAGACATTTTATGGAAATAGGATTACAATTTTTTTAGAAACTGATGCAGATAATCCATAAGCTATGCTGGGGAAGTTTTAGATTTTGACACTTTACTACATATGTTACTTTTTTCTTCTCTAATAAAACTTTCTAAAGATATTATATGGCAATAGGTACGAGAGGCACATTGTGATACATCATTAAAAGATAATTTTTAATACCAATCTAATAGGCGGCTATAATAATATAAAATAGGCTATTTAAAAAAAAAACGACAGTCAGGTTATGAAATGGGTATTATTATAGCCTACAATGCTTCTAAGTTACAAAATGATATTTCCTTAGTTAAAAAGTTATAAGCTGTTACATATCTCCTGTGTCATCCGGTACATATCTTTAAAATTATTAAATTCTAGCATTTCGCCCGCGTTGACTGATGATTGATTGATGAAATAAATACACAAGTTGAGGTTTTGTCCGCCTCGACACTGCAGCCTACAGGGCTTGTTGTATCTCTTGTGTATTTGTTTCAGTTAAAGTTTACATCTTAGACAGGTGTAGTAGCCCTTACTGTTCTTTTCTGTCCCAGCTCCCGGTGGTTGTTGATTGATTGATAAACAAATACACGGTTGTCCGCCTGACACTGCAGCCTACAGGGCTTTTTATCTGTGTTTGCAGTTAAAGGTTTGACACCTGACAGGTGTGAGCCCTTTTACTGTTCTTTCTGGTCTCCAGCCTCCTGGTGGTTAGTGTGAGGTTTTGATTTGTTCTCCAGTATGTAAGTGCAGGCACTCATATATGATGTGAGAGGCTGTCTCTTCCTCTTCGTACATAGTCTGCAAATGGGTTCTTCTCTATAGATGTCCATAGTGTGCATATGTTTTTTTTTAGTGCAGTGTCCGGTTATTAATCTGTCACTATTCTAATCTGAATCCTATTTAGTTTAAAGTAGTTCACTTGTCAATGCTTTCGATGGTGAGTCCAATATTGATTTATGTGATTTGCCTTGAATGTGGTTCCAGTTGACTGATGTTGTGTTTGAATCCACCGAGTCATGTAGCCACAGAACCGAGGCTTTTGGTATTTCAAAAAATAGTTTCAGGACCCACAAACATTGCTGCGGATCCTCAGCCTGGCCAGGGAGTCTGCATTTTCATTGCCATGTATTCCCCTGTGTCCTGGCACCCAGGAAAGTGTAACTCTGTTGTGGTTAGCCAGGTTTAGGAGGCATTGCAGACAGTTCCAAACCAACCTTGAGTTGACTTGTTGGGATGCCAAAGCTTTTATGGCCGCTTCACTATCAGAGAAGACAGTAATGTCCCTGCCCTTATATTCCTCCTCAAGTTCTCTCGGCAAGGAAATTTTAAAAGGGTTTTTCAAAATGGGGCATAATATTTCCCGGCCCTTGTCAGTCTTGGATCCATCGGTATCCAAACCAAATCGAGACTGACCAGGAATCCTCACTACCGCCCCAGGTGTGGGTTTTGTTGGTCTGTGTGTATTTATCCTTTGGCATTGTATCACTGCTCATCTCAAATATTGGGTTTGTGATACTTCGTTATTCTGGTGTGTCCCCCAAAGCACCGTTGCCGTTATTTCACCTGTATGCCCCAATCCTCGCCTCCGCCTTAATATTTATACCAAGGGGGAGGCTTAGTAATTTCATGGCTGCGGTTAGTGCTTCAATAGCTCCCCGTTATACAGAGAATGCAGTCGCTGGGTTTGGATAACTGCTCCTTTTTCTGTTCTATTTTGCCACCAGATAGTTAACCGTAGGTTATCATGGGTCTTACCAACGTGTACAACCGTGCACTATGCGTGGCTGAAATCCCCAATTCTTCCCCACACTTTTGGTAGCCATTAGAGCCATTTTGCCCCTATTAATAACATTCTGCATATGGGTTGGTTGCTTAAGAATCAGAGTTAACCCAAAAGATACTTTACCTCCTGGGCATAGCCAGGTGGTACCGAAGAAGTAGGAGATATTAAACACCAGCTTCCTTCGTCTAGTGAAGTTATTGCGCAGTTTTGCCAGGATTAACAGTAAGGTTTTCCTTGTTGCACCATCCCTCCACAATTCTCAGTGCCCCGTTTGACCGCGTTGACTACACAATTTTGGCTGTTTTGTGTTGTTCCCGTTCTCGCAGGATATTGCCTCTTTCTCCCCGCCTACTCCATCGCGTCACATCACATCACGCTCCGTCTTGCGCCACACAGACTCCACGTGTCGTGCTTTAGAGCAATTTTTATTTTATCGTATTGTATTTCTTATTATTTTCTAATTAAATGGCGTTTGTAAATAAGTTTGTACGAATTTTTACACAATCCTCCATCTTTTCTTTCATCCCCTCAGGGGAGGAAGTGCCAAAAACACGTAATGGGTAATCAGAAGTCCAATTAACAACTCTAGTATTAAGAACTTCAAAAATGACAGTTTTTTAATGCAAACGTTCACCCCAATTTAACCCCATCCCAACCCAAGAAATGTAATTTCCAAAATTTTAAAACACCATTTTTAATTGGAAGTAATAGCCTACATACCAACTTTCATATTTATAACTTTTAAAATATTTTTTTTTTATAAAAACTTTTATTCTATTTTAAACCCCTCTTCCCCCAAAAAATGTATTTCAAAATTATTAAAACAGATCGTAATTAATGGCGTAATAGCGAAGTTCCATACAAACTTTCACCCTCTCTTCTTCCCATTATATCTCTTAAGAGGTTTTTTTCCAAAATCCTTTCTTAGCTGTCATCTTTGATTTTTCGGAAAAAACATTGGTCTAATTTTATTCCCATTTTAACGCCCCAAGGGATGTAATTCCAAAAATGGTAAAAAACAATATTTTGCATTCTAATTATTATTCTACATATCAATTTTCATAAATCTGAGTACAGAAATTACAAAGTTCGATAAAAACTTTCACCCTAATTCTATCCCTTTAAAGGAAGAGTTTTTTAATTTTTTTTATAGCGGGAGTCTTCTACTCATAATTTTACTCTTGTAAAATGCACGCTTCTTGATTAAAACAATTAAATTAAAAGTGATTAATTTTTTTTCTTCTTCTTCTTTTTCTTCCCTGGGGCCCGTTTAGATTTACTAGTTTTTGTGCCTAATCTCCCATTAACTTTTATACCAATCCTCCCATTAGTCTTGTTTCTTCTACAAGCCTGTATAATCCCGAGACAGGTTGGTTGATATATTCCTGTGGGCTCATCTTCTGTTGCTCAAATAATGCCCGTCTTTATGATTTAACCCCCTTCAAAAATTCGCCACCAAGGGTCACATTTTTAAATTTGGGGGCTGTCTTCCTTTCCCCTGTTCGCCACTGTATGCAAACTTTTCCCTTTTTTATATTTTTTTATCTGATGGGCAGGGGTCTTCCGTTATCGTGCCCTGTTAGCAGCCCTACTGTTATGCGAAGACTTTTCCTACTTTGTCTGAGTAGTTCTTTCTTCATTCTTTTGAATGGGCCCCTTATGAAGCATTTTTCATGACTTATTCTACTGAAGCTTCCCCAGTATTGCTCGTGTTTGTTTTAATCCATTCCCCGGTTTGCCCTCGTGCTGTGGTTTTTTCACTTAAGGCAGATTCTGGTCCAAAGTATGGTGTGGATGATCCCTTTATGCCAACATCCCTTTTTTTTGCCTTCTATTCCCGAATTCCTTCCCACAATGAAATTTCCCTTTGCGTTATCCTGGGCTTCAGCTT
>JAHBCN010016631.1:0-19465 GCA_019359885.1 Listronotus oregonensis
AAATGCCGAAAAGATATATTTGGGGATTATCATCAGCTAGAAGCTCTAACAAAAAAAAAAAATATATACTTTCAATAATTGCCTCTCAACTAAAAATTTACTGAAAGGTTAAACCAAAAGGGCCCAAACAGAGGAAAAAGGGCCAAACCCCCCGTTCTGGTCGACAGCAATGTCGAAATATTTTTTTTTGGCCGTTTAAAAACCAGAACGCGGCAAAAAAAAAGCCTTTGTTTACCAGAACAACCATGACCGATGGTAGTTAAAAAATTTTTTTTTAAATTTTTGAATGATAGAAGTTAAATTTTTTTTTTAAATTTTTTTCCCCAAACAAATTTTTTTTTTAAAAAAAAGACAAATTCAAAACCCTAAGTTCTATGGTCGGGGTTAGTTCTGGTAAGAAAGGGCTTTTTTTTTAAACCGCACAAAATCGTTTTTGGGAACGCCCAAAAAGGGGTTTTGGCCCTTTTTCCATCCTTGGCCTTTTCGGGCTTTGCGCCCAACATATGCAACTATAAATAAATATTTTTTCAGCTGGCTGATTCGAAAAAACCGTCATGATACTTTGAGGTTGTACCCAGAAGGGGGGGGGAGCATCTATCGCCTTTGGAACCATCAGCTGACAGGGTTTTGTCAACTTACTGCTGGCTATTTTTTTATTAATTATAAAGTATATTGACAATCGCTTAAAATTTTTATCGGAAAGGGGAAATACGTATCCTAATTATTTTTTTTTTTTTAAAAAATTTTTTTTTACCGGGTACAGCCAGCTAATATTTATTTATTCATAGTTCACTAAGCTATCATGGGGAAATTTCTAGTTGAGAGGAAACTTAAAAATATTTTTTTTTTATGTTCGAGCGACCAGCTGATGTAATCCCCAAATATTTTTATTCGGTTTTTAACAACTCCGGATAGCACAGTTCGCGAAATGTAAATTTTTTAAACTTCCCAAAAAATGGGAACTATGTTCGGCAATCGATCATTTGGCTTTAATCATTTCGCGAACTGAGTATTTATTTCGGCGAATGGGCGAATTCGGCATATGAGTCTGTACACTTTTCCTGTGCGTACTTGCACCACATCCGCCATGGGAAATTGAAATTTTAATAAAATTATCACTCGCCCACTTCAAAATAAACCCCCTTGGTATATATGTGCATATAAACGAATGAAGTAAATAATATTTGGTACAGGAAGCTCCTCCGGACTAGATGCATAGTTTTTTAAGTAAATCCTTTAGTTTTAAAGAAAATGCTACTTATTATAAATTCCAAAAACCTTTTTTTTTAAAGGAACACCTTTTTACTTCAACTCCAAACATTTTCCTTCTTTTTTTTATGAATGAAAAGTAAAGTGAATGCATTGATTTTTGTAAGTTAAAGCAAATACTCTATTTTATAAATACGGCCTGGCCTATTGTCTAACTTCTTCTAGAAAACGTTAATAAAAAAAACCTTATACTGCAGTTTTAATAAAACATGGTTGTATTTAAATATTTCAGTACAGAATTTTTCTGCATAGGTCTGCAAACTTTTTTCTTTTACAATTCCAGAAAAACTTTATTAGAAAAAACCCATTTATTTTAATTTAATAATATAGAAGCATAACCGCTTTGGAACGTAAAGCAGCATTCGTCGATAAATTCTAAAGAACATTTTTTATTATCATGTTATTATTTCTAACAGGTTCTTCCACAAATCATAATTTTATATTTCTTTAGAAACCTCCCAGTTGACATTTTATAAATATTCCTTGTATATTTATAGATGCACATCGCTTAAAAGTGAACCGATGCTGCCACTGATTGTCGTGATTGATACCTGCTTTCTGTTTGGACATACTTATGTTTTCTTTTTAATTTTGTTTTAAACCATATTCTTGGACGGGAATTTTGTAATAAATTCTGCCAGAGATATATTTTTTAATGATTTTAGTTTCAACATGACCTGCTTGTCAAAATTCAAGCAAGCTTAAAATTTTACCTTTTTTCTTAGGCAACCTAATAGTTAATATAAAGAGTAACCGCAAAAGATTTGTTTCTTCTTTATCACGCATGCCTCATTCTAGTCATTTTAGTAAATTTTAGTTAGATATCACCCCTTCGAGAGGATAAACTGCCCTTACGACATTAGAAAAACCCTCAAAGCATCTTCTGAACATTCGAAATATATATTGCTTAATATAATGCTTAAAAGCATACAAATTCTAATAAAAATATCTTTTGCTTGTTTTGTGATTTTTAGAAATTGCTTTTATTTTTCCTAATATTTTGGAGGTGGTGCACCGCCTTGTAGGAGTGGGATTTAACTAAAATGTATTAAAATGGCTGGGATGAGTTATCATTAGTTTTTTATGAAAAAAAAAATAAATAAAAGTGTTTTTTTATTTTTATTTTTGCGACCTTTAATTACCTTTTTTTTTTACTTTTTTGCTTTTACCATTGGTTGAGGCTTTTTTGTTATTTAAACTAACAAGAAATATGTTTTCGTTACTTGGAAATACATTTTTTTCAAAATGGTTTAATAGTTTAATTTTGGGCATGCTTTTATTCTTTTTATTTTTTGAGGGCTCAGGGGTGTATTTTTATTTATTATAAAAGTTTAAAAAAATAAGATAATTAACATCTTGGTTTTTATTAACAAGAAATTTAATAACACTGGTTAACATTTGATTTACGCGGAAACGTCGAAAGCGGTTGGGGGCTACTAGGATTTATGTTGTCGCTGATTACGATGAGAGGATTACGTTTACGGATTACGATACGTCAGGTTCAAGGTCAGTTAAAGGTCAAGTGAAGAAAAACCATTGGAAAAAATCTTGAAAAATTCATGCATAATATGTTTTTGAGGTCGCTGAATCCGAATCCGAATATTTACACTTTGGATTTATCTATCTATCTGTATCCATTTTTCCAGATTTTTCCTATGCTTTTTTCTCCACTTGACCTTTAAATGACCTTGAACCTGACCTTATGAAGGTTAACTGCCCTCATAATTCCTTCCTTTAATTAAAGGAACATCGGAAAAGATCCGCAGAATAGCGAACGCATACAATGGTCGGAAGCAAAAATTATTCAGAAAGAAACCCACTGGATAAAAAGAAAATTTAAAGAAGCTGGAATATCTGGCAGCCGTTGCTAAACCGTGAAAAAACAGTAAAGCTTTGATGAGCAACGGATAGTATACAAGTCGCAGCTTTTAAGAATAGTTTTTAGTTATCACTTGAAAGCGGTTGGAGATACATCACTAACCGAAATCAATCAACAAATAAAGACAATGGAAGTTCAAAATTTTAGTGTTATTGAAACCATAACATTGTCTAACACTTTTAATGAAAGTCTTAATTTTTAAATATTTACTATTTAATTGTGAATAATACCCTGTACTTGTTGTAATTTTTTATTCTATTTTAAGGTTGTGCAGCTTTATTTTGATATTTTGCTCTCGTTAATCTAACTTTGTTTGGATATGAACTTTAGGGGCAAATGGTATCACCTACGTTTCTTTGCTTTTTATATGGCGTTTCTGTACCCCATCAAAAATCATACTAAGATTAACTCTTTTTTTTTTCTCGATATTTTCTCTTTTTTTTTTTTTTTTCTGAAAATACAATTCTTTTTTCTCTTTATGGTGGTCACATTGGATGAACAGTCTATAGCTAGCTTTCAACCGATTAAATTATTATCCTTAAATATAATTTAGAGCTTTTGAAAAAATAAAAATTTATATTTTAATAATAATAGATGACAGCTTTACTTTCTAACTCTCAAAGATATGCCATACAAAGAAAAAAAAAAAAAAAATATTTGTTAAACATTTATTTTTAAATTGGTATATCTGCAATAAATAAAATTTATTTAGAAAGATTAGGGTAAAAAACTGATAACACATTATTATTAGCGTATATGAACACACCTATAATCCGGCCATTTTAATTTGAGAAAATGTAAGCAAAAAAATAAACAAATAGTCTCTCCGTTAGTGGGAAAACATGAATAATAATTTTTTAAATTTTACGTATTTTTTTTTTTTTTACCCTCAAATAAGTAGTTATATTTCACACATAAATAATATTTCATTAATACACACTAAAATTTGTAGTTTTTAGATTTTAGCGAATTGATCGTGCATGTAATTTTTTTTTCATAATTACTTTATGGCACACGCTACTGGTATGTATTTGGAATATATGCAAAAGAAAAATAGCAGTATAACATGTCTTTGTCGCTTTACGTGCCTAATTGGTCGGCGGAAAGGGGTACCTATGTCTTCTTTTCTTCTTCCCCGGGAGCCGTCTTGATTCACTACCGGAGGCAGCGCAGCCTCTTGGGCTTTTTGTGCCTAATCTTCCATTATCATTTATACCAATCCTCCCATTAGTCTCGTTCCTTCCACAAGTTTAAAACCCCAGCTGGTTGGTTGATATATTCCTGTGGGCTCATTTTGGCTGCCCAAATAATGCCTGTTTTTTTTTAAATGCTTACATTCGCACAGGATAGGGTGGCTGTTTCATCCCCCTCGTAGCACATTCTGCAACTTGGGTCCCCAATGTATGCCCCTTATTTGGGGAGGTGTCCTCTTAGCTATCGTCCCCTGTTACAACCCACCGTTATGCGAAGTCTTTTCCTATTTTTTTCTGGATTTTTTTTTTTTGGAGGGGCCCCCCTTATAAGCTTTTTTTATGTCTAATTTTACTGAGGTTTCCCCAGTATTCCCGTGTTTGTTTCGGTCCATTCCCCGGGTATGTACCATCGTGCCGAAAAAAAACTGGGACAGCAAAATGTAGTTTAATCTCTCCGTCTATTAGCTTGTTTTAAAGTTACCAATTTGATTTAATTTTGTAACTGACCACCGAGCAAAAAGCGATCATTTATACGCGATTGAGCGAGGCATCAAATAATAAGACACATCGCAGATGAATTGAGAATTAGAAAAAATACCATTCTGTTGGCTAAGCACAAAATTGTATTTCTCCTCGTATTTTTAATAAAGGTGGAGTATTATTGTTCTGGTGTTTAACCTTTTCATTTCCCTGAAACCTTAATATTTTAAAAGATTTTTCCAAATTTTATAGCCTAGTAACATAGCGCCAGTTTTTTTCGGCCCATGGTACTTCGCTTTGCGTGCTGATGCGTTTAATGTACATAAAATATGGATTATTTTTTAAGTTATTTAGTGATTTAATTTACGTACTTACCTTACTTACAAAAAATACCTTTAGGAGAACTTGTGCTTCAATTAAAAAAAAAATCATCAATTTGTCCAGTTAGACATTTTTTTTTATAGAAAAAGCGCGACTTAAAATACTAAATGACCTTTTTGAATTTTCCTTTCTTTTTATTTATTGGATTAATTTCAAGTTAGACACTTGCACAAAACAAGTGTCGTTCTTAAATTGTTTTTAATACTTTTAAGGTATTACCTCCCTTAAGTTTAGCGTGGTTTTAAAGAATTTATATAATCCCCTAAGTTAAGAGCCTTCTAACGCCCCTTTTGTGTAACATTTAGCTGTTCTTCATTATCGCATGCGTTTTTATCATTGCAATTTTTTAATTAAGTTAAATTACCTTTGGTGGTCCTTATAAAGCAAAAGTTTAAAAAAGCTTTTTTGTCCTTCTTTTACCTTGGGATAAAGTAATAAAAATATTTAAAAAAGTATTTACATAAAAATATATTAATGACTATTACTACAAAAAAATTCTGTTTATTATTTTAAATATTACTGAAACCCTTTTTTGACATCATTCTGAATTACCAACATCAGCAGTCAAGAAAGTACTACAAGGTGTCAACACTAATGGACAAAAAAAAATATTTTCTTAAAAAAAAAATTTTTGCATATCGGTTTAGAAAATATTGTATATTGAACCATACATCTGAGATAACATCATACAAAATATACTTGAGCCGCAACTTGTAAGTATCTGCTAGTTAAGTCAATTTCCCTAAAAGAATCGATTTGTGCCACCCTATGGTCACCTTTTGGCATATGCTGGTACCTGTAATACATACGTAAATAAAGATAATTTAGTTATTATACCCAATGTCATCTTGATTTATCAAAGGGTTAATGGTTATTAAACATGAAAATATGATAAATAAAACTAATTATAAACAACACACTTTCGAGATCATTAGTTGAGTAAATTTGGTACAAAAAAATTTCTACGTTTTTCCTTATTTTTGCAACTGGAAGTACCCAATTACCAATTTAAAAATATTAAAGCTTACCGAGTTCCACTCAAGTATTAATTATACTTACATGAATGAGGCAGGTGTAGTCGCGTTTGCGTTAGTAAAAAAGTAAATGGGCTTGTGCGCCTCGTACGAAATTTAAAAACAGTCCCACAGTATAATTAAAAATAATAGATAATATTAATAACAAGTAAGGAAGAAATTATATACTTTCGAAGTATAATTTTATTTAAAGATATATAAGGTTACAATCAGTAAAGGATCATTTTATTTGTATTATTTGGTAGAATATGTATTTTATTTAATAATTTCGGCTAATAATGATTAAAATAATGAGCAAATGTTACTCATGTGTATGTATTTGGAATATAAGGATAATAGTGCGTTGTTTATGGGAACCCAGAGTGAGGATATCGGCACTGCTGTTTGTGGAAAATATATATATATATATATATATATATATATATATATATATATATATATATATATATATATATATATATATATTATATATATATATATATATATATATGTATATATATATATATATATATATATATATATATATATATATATATATATATATATATATATATAGCATATATATATATATATATATATATATATATATATATATATATATATATATATATATATATATATATATATATATATATATATATATATATATATATATATATATATATATATATATATATATATATATATATATATATATATATATATATATATATATATATATATATATATATATATACAAGAATGTTACTTAATGGTATGTCATAATTTGAAGGAGGCATTCCTGGATCAATTTTAAGTCAGAAAAGTTCATATAAACGTGGGCCCTAAAATGCTTAGTTATTAAAGATACAGGGTGTGTTAAAGTTTAATTTGCTTTCGTTTTCTTAATTATTCTTTAACCAAATGACCTAGCGGTACAAAATTTGGGATCTGGGGGTTTCTGAGGCGAGAAATTTAAATTCGTTCACGCTTTTTGATGTTGCTAGGGCGCCAGCTACGGCCTTCCTCACTTGTTTTAGATGTCGTAACTTTTTCGCTTAGAATATTGACCTGTTTATTAAAAAAATAAGTTACTATAAATCCATCTGCATCAAAAATGTATACTTTATTTAAGTGTCTAGGGTAGCCGTTCTCGAAGGGATAAACACGCTTTAAAGGATCCTGAATTTTTTTATGGAAAATGAATTTTGTGAATTGATTTCAAACTTTGCATAGTGGTAGTTCTTAACACAGTGATCAAAAAGTCTTTTAGGGCACAAAACCAAAAAACGCCTCCAACCCCCCAAAATCACCCTCAAAAGTCACTGGGGAATTGGGGACCTTTGAGGGTGATTTTAGGGGTTGGAGGCGTTTTCGGCTTTGTAGCACAAGACGATCATCGTGTTAGAAGATTATCGCAGAATAACAACAATTGGCCAAAATTCGAGACTCCCATAAAAAATTATTGGGATCCTTTAAGCTGTGTTTATCTCGAGAACCACTGCTCTAGAACTTAAATAAAGTATACTTTGATCTTTGAATAATTTATATGAATGACATTCTTTGTCAAAATAGATCATCTTACAAGTTTAAATAAAACAAGTGAGGTAGGCATCTATTTGGCGCTACTAACAAAAGCGATGAACGAACTAAATTTAAATCATCAGAAAACGAGATCCCAGGATTTTGTACTGCTAGATAAATTTGGTTGTGATGGTGGAAACGAAACAAATTAAAACTTGGCACCCTGTATCTTAATAACTAAGCTGTTCATCTTACGTTTATATGAACTTTTCGACTTAAATCGATCGGAATGCCTCAGCCAAGAAATTATTTTTCGATAGTAACACCCGTATATATAATAATATGTAATATGTGTAATATGTGTATATGTATATGTAATATATATAGTAATATATATATATATAATAATAATAATATGTATGTATGTATATATGTAATATGCTGTATATGTATATGTAATATGTATATGTAATAATAATAATATATATACTATATATATATATATATATATATATATACCTAAGTGATGGAAAATAATTCATGCATAATAGGAAATCAATGTTGAATTTTTAGGCATCTGAGAATCCAATCTACCAGTGTACGTTTCAATAGAACGTCGCGATGAATTATAATTAATTTAGCTGTTCGACTGGAAACGTCACCGCTTTGCGCTTTAGTTTGGCTAGTGGGATTTGCCGGTGGCTCGCAGAGCTCTCGTTCATTGCTTGCGGGCATCCCCAAATAATTTTTTTTTTTCCGGATATTTACAACAAAATGTATATCAAGCAGAGTTTTTGAAAGAGCTAGAAACCTTGTTGAAATAAGGGAAAAAAATAGTTGCAACTTTCTGAGGTCAAATTACACCTGAACGGCTCAGAAATATGAGACAACATCTCTACAATAGGTTTGGGTATTGTTGCAAAAGTAGTGGATTATTCAAACCCTTATTAAAATAAGTTTTAGTTCTTTAGAGTTATTTTTATTTTCTGTTTTAAAATTATCGTTGTGTTTATTATTGGAATTTTCTTTTTATTTAGATTTTTTTAAGCCAATGTGATAAAAAGACAAGCAAAAATCTTTTTAAATTTTGTGATAATTTTTCAACAAATTATCGTTTAAAAATTCTCATTTTTTGTTGATTCAACGTACACCCATCCGATCTCGTTTGAATACTGTCGAAAATGTCCAAAACTATTTGATTTTGTATCAAATCGAACCAAAGCGCGGAGTAAGGGTACAGTCGAACAGTTAAATTAATTCTAGTTCATCGCGACGTTATATTGAAACGTACACTGGTAGATTGGATTTTCAGATGGCTAAAAATTAACATTGGAATTCCTATTATGCACGATTAATTTTCCAATGCTGTATATATATATATATATATATATATATATATATATATATATATATATATATATATATATATATATATATATATATATATATATATATATATATATATATATATATATATATATATATATATATATATATATATATATATATATATATATATATAATATATAATATATAAAGTATAAATATAAAAATTTTTATAATTTTTAATAATTATATTTATTTTAAAAAAATTTTAAATTTTTCAAAAAACAAAATATACTTTTTAATTTTTAAAAATCAAATTTTTATTTAAGCTTTTATGTATAGTTTTGTAGGCATTAGCAATAATGGGTAGTTTTCATTCCCAAAAATAAAAAGCGCATAATATAGATTTTGAAGAGGAGGGTAAGTTAAACCTAATCCCAAATTTTCATGCAAATCTATGCATTTTGAAAAAACTGTCACGTTTTGCACATTTTTCAGCTTCGTTTTCTGGACTAGTATAGATTTGGTCCCATTTATCACATTTTATGACTGTAACTGGTAAATCGCTGTATTTTATTTGTTTGTTTATTTGCTCTATCTAAGTTTAGTATAAAAAGTTATAGTTAGCAACGAAATATTCGAACCTTAAAAAAAACTAAAACTGTTAACTTAAAAACAGTTTTGTTTCTTTGCCTAATTTTAAATTCGTTATTATTCACAATATTAGACAAAATTAATTTATTTTCTAGAGATTTTAAATTAATGTTATTTATTATTTATTGATAGGTCAATCGAATTTTACATAACAAATACATATTAATTCCGGTTTTTTTAAACAACAATACATTTTTAAATTATAAGGGCGCATTATAAAGCTCTTCAAAAGAAAAGGTAGCGAACAGCGAAAAATCCTTATCTGATATTCGTGCTGAGAACGGCGTCTCGCGAGCCTTTGTATCTCGGTGTATATTGATTTATCCCTCATGGAAAACAAAATTTTTCTCACGTCGTATACCAAACGGGACACGTCTCTAACTGATTCTTCTTAGCTCTAAAAATATATTTTTTTGCTTAAAGATGATGAAGAAAATTTACACCATGGGTAAAAGTTTGACGTATCTAGGTAAGAACTAATAAAAGTGTTAAAATAAAACTTTAAAATTAGTATTTATTATGTAGAGAAAATAAAACAAATCCACAACAATAGACAAGCTATGGTTATTTTATTTCACTGCCATCCATACTAGATGGATAACAATCTTAGGTTCATTACGACTGCCTGTAGTTAACAAATAACATGTTTTAAGACCAATAAGAGAATATAAATAGGTAATCGTACCAATAGTCGGGATTCAGGGATAAAAAATTCATATATTGAGGTTTGTGAGGCTGGTGGTGGTGATCCCGCTCGTACCAAATTCAGGGAGTTGTTAATGTGCTTTATCCAGGTTGCTGCAAGTAGTGAAGTTCTCCAATAGTTTAGTGACTTTAAGTTTTTTCAGTTAAGGGGTTTATATAGTAAAGGCCCCAATTAAGAGTCGTTTAATATAATTTCCCGGAATATAATGTGTCATAATTGGCGGAGTGATAGTAAATATTGCCCCAACGGGTGGAAATCCCTGTACACTTTGTCATAATATCTTACAGAAAATTAAATCTACATTTTTTATATTTTTATATGCATCTTTTGGGTTGACGTAAGAGTGATGCAAGTACTCAGATATATTTTCAGATTTTTCGTTTACTGTCTAACCCATTACCGTCTAATCAGTGACCGCACATCTTGAAATTCGCCAAATTTAATAAAGAGTCAAATAATTTTTTATAAAACCTTTACTTTTTACTTAAAGCTAACCATAAATAATCAATGGTCATATATTTTTCTATAATTTAATATATTTTTAAACAAATATAAATACAACCTAAAGCGAAATTGAATAACTTGTCGGTGTATTTTCATATATGCAGTAAATTATTTTTTTTTTTTTAATTTGATAACGCTGATTTAAAAACAATATTTTTTTAAAAAGACATGGAGGTTGGCGTTCAACTTCCGTGGCAAAAGGCTATGCAAAAATTTTTATTAAAAACAAGCGAATGATGGCAAGAAAATTTAGAAGGAGAAGAATACTTACGCTGCCCTTAGTGCTACTTCCGTTTCTTCTATCAGTAATTCTCGGATGCAAGTACTATCTTCTTTACATAATAAAGAACGAAGTATATGTGCGACCCATGTATAATTCTCTGATATGAAAGATTGTATTAATAACTTTTAAGCACGCATGCGTAAAAGACTAAAATTTAACAAGGGAAGAGGAGCCAAGTAGCACCTCATTTTAAAGGTCTTTGTTCTCTTCATGGACATACCTACATTAGCTCCTTTGGTGCGGCGGTCTTCGATATGCAAAGTGAAAAGGAGGCAAATGATTTTTCTAATAAACTCTATATTCTTAAAATAAATAAATAAATAATTAAATATTAAACCTAATCGATATTAATCCAACTTAGACTCTTTTATCTTAACATAATACATAGCTTTTGTTACGTTTATTACAAAAAATCAATTAACAAAATTAAAACTAAAATAAAAATTTAATTTATTTACCTAAAGTCTGGATTTTACCTAAAATTATATATATATTAAATATTATATATATATATATATATATATATATATATATATATATATATATATATATATATATATATATATATATATATATATATAAAATATATATATATTAAAATTAATAAAAATAGTTTTGGACCTACTATTAATTTTTTCCGACGTTAATACAGCTGACAAAAATGCATTAAGATATCACATCCTTTCCCATCGTAAAACATTCTTCTCTTATCTTGGGATACAAGAGAAGCCAACTTTAAACTCTTGTCGGTTGTCTCTAGCCCTAACCGTAAATCTTGTTCGGCGATCAAGGTGAAAATTACCGGTCGTATTTTAACGAAAATGCAACTGCTGTAAATGGTATGGATCTGTTGGAACCGATGTGAAATACTGGTAAAAATACAGTAAATGGTTGTCTGCTATCTTTAATTTGCATAAATTAGTTAAAATGTTTGTTTGTACTTAAAATCTATAGTTTTTATTTTTTACAAAAATAATCAAATTTAATATTGAAATCATATAAATTAAAATGTATTTTAATGATTAATATAGTATATTACTTTACAATTGTTTTGCATGATTGAAAAGGACCCCGCACAAATCAAATGGAATTTGAATTTCTGACTTGAAATTTTGGAGGAAAGTAGTTTAAAGTGTGCTGAACAAAGGTCTCCATGGGCTCGAACAATTTCTATGGATAGTTTTCGCTCTACGCCTACGCTTTGGTCAATTCTTTGATGTTACATGTCATATAAAAAAACGTAACTAAAGGATCTATAGAGGGGGTACACATGCACTTGTGAGATATTAATATCGAATTTAGGCGTTCAGAAAGTTTTTTATCGCTTAACTAATCAGAAAACTTCTTAAATGCCTAAATTCAATTTCAATATCTCACAAGTGCATAATGTTCCCCCTTTGTAGATCCTTTAGTTACGTTTTTTCTATATGTAATATCAGTTGATTCACGAAAACTATCCATAGAAATCGTTAGAGTCCTTGGAGACTTTTATTTAGCACACTTTAAACTACTTTCTCCCAAAATTTTAGGTAATTTGACAGAAATAAAATTCCATTTGATTTGTGCGGGGTTCCTTGCCAATTGGATCAAAAACAGAACCCTTTGACAAGCAGTTTACTGAAATGTTACCCTATATATTTTATTGCGTTTTTTAAGTCTTCTTCGATTTATTAGTAATTTTTTAATTTTAAGAGATTTATATAGTTTTGTTTTTTATACCTTTATTTCTTTTTTCATATACCATTTAGATGTTTCATGTTATTTAGTTTTGATACTTTTTTCTCTTTGACCAATTTATTTCGTAGTATAGGTTGCACAATCAGTTTTATAAACGCCAGATATAACTATAATAATTCATCTTTTCATTATTTTTTACTAGTGGTCTATCTTAGTGTGTCTGTGGTATTTGGTTTTGCATACATGTCGTAGTCTTTTAGTGAAATCTGTATTTTTACGAAGGTTCTTGGTTTTTTATAAAGCGTAGGTGTATCATGTAAAATAATTAAGCTACACACTCTGACGCTGTTTCGTCATATTAAGTTGTATCATATACTGACAAAATATAAGGATTGTCAATTTCGTAAAGAAGCGGGTTAGTTTTGGTTGGTTTTAGTTAGTTGTAGTTAATTGTTCATTCACCATTAATTAAAAAAAAATTAAAGTACAAATGTAGAACTTTAAAATTAGGCAGGTTATGTTACGACACAATATGACCAAAGAGCGCCTGTTCCTCATGACAAGCCTAGGCATATCGTGTAGTTTGATTATTTTACATGAAATGCCGACATTTCATAAAAAGACTAGGATCTGCTTAAAAACAGATTTCACGAAAAGACTACGACATACATACCGGGTGTTGCTCCGCCGAGCGGGACATAGGGAATCCCATGTAAATTTTGAAGTAGTCAAATATTGGCTCCCCTAATTATTTTAGAAAAAAAATGCTTTTAGGATTTATTGAAGAGCACAATAAGTTCCACCCAAAATAAAAATTTGAGCATTTTTCAACCAACCAGTAAAGAGTAAACTGCTTAAATACTTCTGCAACGTAGTATCTGATTATGCAACCTGTACTCTAGAAATCAATAATAAAAACACCATATCGATTTATCAGTGACAATTTAGATCATTAATTTATAATGTCATTGCCAAAACTGAACAATTTTATACGGGAATTTTAAAAAGAATCCTCGCATTTCATTTTAGTTTACAGCTAATTCCAACATATGCACTCACAGTTACGCAAGACAATAAAACAAATTTGTCTACATTTAAAAATCAATTTATGATGAAAATATCAGGATTTAATCAAATGCTCAAATATTCATCCACTAACTGTCAGACAATAACCCAAACGATTATAAAACTCATTTCTTACGTTGGCTAGTTAGTACATCGATATTCTGGCACATTTGGCGGAAATAGCATTCCTTAGTTGGTCTAAATTTTCATATTTTTTATTGGTATAAAGTTTAGTTTTTAAATGTCCCCATAGAAAAAAATCGTTTGGCGAAAGATCTGGAGACCTGGCTGGCCAAGATATTGCGTGGTTCGGGCCTATGATGTCGTTATTAAATGCGTTGTTCAAGTATTCGCGCACAGCTCTGGTACTGTGTGCTGGGCAGCCCTTTGATACCTAATCTCTTGATTTTCACGAGCAAGGTTGTTCAAAGCAGGCAAAATTTGTTCCTCTAAAAGTTCCAGAAAGTACTCCGCATTCAAATTTCGGTCAAGGAAAAATGGTCCAAGGATACGGTGGCCGAAAATTCCCGCCAAAACATTATTTTTTTTGTGGATATTGAGCCCTTGTCTCAACAAATCGATTTTGGTTTGCGTTACTCCAGTACCGGCAATTTTGAATGTTGGGTTCGTTGTTCAATGTAAAAGTGCATTCGTCAGTAAAGCAAATATTTTGTAAAAACCTCTGTCAGTGTTTGTCCTCTCCATCATCTTAAAGCAAAATTCCTGTCGTCGTATTTCGTCTCCGTCTCTTAATTCTTGGTGTCTTTCGTACTTGTAACCGTGATATTTACATCTTTTTAAAATTCGAGATATTGTGGTGTGGTCTTGTCCAGTAATGTCCTTCAGTTCTCTCGCGCTAATGTTTCCTTCGGTCTCCTCTACACAAAGTATCACGTCTAAATCCCTCTCGTTTTGTACAATTTGTCTCTGATTTTTACGTCGATTGTCGTTCTATTGTCGATTTACTTGGTATTGGCCTATTGGGAAAATAGACTGCAAAGATGTCCGCTATTCTTCAATAACTATTTCCCTGATAAAACAATTTTATAATAGTGATTTTTTCTTGATAATGATATTAAACTACCCAATTATTATTTAAAAATGATGTGACATTGATCTGACAACTTAAGAGTAAGAGGTTAAATAATTTTTCTGGTATTTTATTATAATAATACAGGGCGCGTAAGAAGATAGGAGATTCGTAACTTATTTTAGCATTTATCTCTTAGCTGGCGGACTGAGAAGAGCTAAAATTTGTACACTGGGTACAACTTTTCGTGCTCTTTAAAAAATCCTAATAATATTTTCTTTTAAAATAATTAGGGGAGCCAATATTGGACCACTTCAAAATTTACATGGGATTCCCTATGTCCCGCTCGACGGAGCAACACCCGGTATATGAAATTCGATGTAATTATGTTTTTAAAGTTTATATTCATAAAATTTATTATATTCTTGTAACCCTTTTCCATAGTAAATTGAATGTCATTTGATGCTATTCAGAGTCTTTCAAATCTAAATTGAGGATAAAATTGATAAGGTATACCAGAAAAATACATTTGAGATCTCTATTGCAACAACATTTGTTTAAGGGGTCATTTCTTAGGTTTATTTTCAGTGATCTGATAAGACGGTAATCTATTTTAGTCATATTATTGTTGTAATATTCTACATGTTCTTATATGTTAAAACCCTTTTTAGTCCAAAATCTATTCTGTACCAAAACATTTTAATATTTCTTGCTGGAATCAAAGGACTGCAGTTATAGCAATTCGCGAAGGCTTGATGCCTAAGTAATAACGTGCCGTGGGTGTCCCTAACATCCAAATGAATATCCTTGGGGATATTTTAATTTTTGCCGGTAATACCAGAGTTTGCAGTTAGTTTTTAAGGGCAAGTAGCCCGCCGATGTATCGAGAATATCTCTGCTATGTTTAAAGATGACGCTCTTTGAGTTACTAAAAATTACAACTTTTTAAAGCTTAGTCTGTCGACTATTATTTTTAAAACCATTTTTGTTACAAAATAGGTGCATTGTCACCTTTTTTATTTTGCATCCTATAATCTATAAAGGACTGATTAAGTAGAACGAAAATCTTATGCTTTTTCTGGATTTTATTCTATTAGGGCAGAAACTATTATACAGCCTGAACTAGTAGGGTATACTTTTTTTTTTTTAAACTCAATTTTCTATGGAATTTTTAATCTTTTTGCCAAAAGGATTCCTCTGTTTTCCAGGTAGTACCCGCCGATTTCAACAGGAGAGCGGCCCTGGGGTTGGATTTCATACAACTCAGACATACAGGTATGTTAATTTAGTATCTTTCCTTTGGAATAGACCAGGTGTAACCGAGAGGATCAGGGAATCATGTGAGTTTGACAGAAGCAGAAAACTGCGATGTTGCATAGTAACATTCTACTACGAGCTCGGCTGAAAAGCGGAGGCTGCAAGACCAGCATCTTTGCATTTGCCATACTTTAAATTCTGTTGCTCTCTATCTAAATAATTCCATTGCTTTTTCTCTTTTCCATTTGTTAATCTCAGAAAGCGACGATTTACCGTACCTGTATATAGAGGCCCGGTCATTTTATCCAGGCTTTATTCAATTGAATGTCTAATAAATATAGGTATAGCTAAAAAATACAGGGACACTTAAGTGCATTTTTTAGGTTACTTTATCTAATTCTAAAACGGCTCTAAACTCGCAGCGCAAAAGCCCGCGAAAACGTGAAACGCAAATGAGGATGGTTTCGCGTCTGGCGATCCCGTCTCGCGGCGATCCTCCAATGTCGTTTTTTTGTCACGTGATAAAGGAAAACAATAAACTTAACCGTAAAATTGCAAATATAGAGAGCCACATTTTTCGTGCAGAGGTCTAGTTCGCAGACGCCATTCGCGGGTCAGGGTAAAGCCGCTCTTAGTTTAAATTTTAAGGCTAGGCTCAAAAACCAGTCCAAAGTGTTGTGTGTAATACTACGATCATAAGTATGGGCACTTATGATCGTAGTATGTGATTCTAAATAATTTAATAGCGTAAATATTTTATTTTATTTTAAACCTTGCTTATCTATCTGTTTATTTATTTATTTATTTATTTAAATGGACATAAAAAGGCACGAACAGACAGAGAGAGCCCACTAGAGTGCCTATAATATGCTATTACATTTACCCTATAAAAATGCGAAAAAATACAATTCAGTGCTAATGCACAACAGTGAATCTTGCTCCCTTAAATTATACAAAATTCAGACATAAATTAAAAATCAATTAAAAATTCAAAATATTGCAAAAAATAAAAAAATTATACAATAATAGGTCCTAATGCAAAATATATAATTGTAAAAAAACAAAAACACAGGCATAAAACCAGTGAATATATAAAAACTTTCAATTTCTCACTTTCATAAAAACAGTTTTTAATTTAATTTTGACTTGATTTTTTGACATGGAAAAAAAGCAATAAACATTACTGTACTTGTTGTCATTATGTATCAACCTTACTAAAGGTGAGTTTTGAGAACAACTAGTATTTCTAAAAGTGACATTGAATAATTCAATCAGCCGTAGAGTTCTAGAGGGAACATTGAAGTATAATTGTGACAGGATATGAGGGCTGTTTATACAATTATTCAGGATTTTATATAGAAACAACAAATCAGACATCACTCTTCTCTTCTCCAGACAGAGAATTCGGAAATGTCCTCTAGCCAAAGAGATGTCCCCTTTGGGAATGATAAAATTATTTTTGAATGAAATATATTTAAAAACTTATTTTGTACATTTTCTAGTCGTTCAGCGCAAGTGTTGTACTGGGGATTCCAGATTATAGAACCAAAGCTTAATTTACTCAGTACAAAAGCATTGTAAAGACATAGAATTATATTAGTGTTGGAAAACAAACTACATTTTCTGATTACGTAACCCAGTAATCTCAAGGAAGAGTTTACAACTGACTCTATGCAGATTAAAAATTAACTTAGAATCGTATATGACTCCAAGGTCTTTTATATTTTCTACCTTCTTTAAATTGTCATTAGAGATTTTATAATCAAATAATATTTTATTTTTGTTTCGTGTAAATGATATGGTTTGATATTTGGCTAAATTCAAAAATAGTCCGTTGTCGTCACAAAACCTTGACACCTGGTTTAAGTCATGCTGTAGATTATGATAGTCATTTAAACTGTAAATTTTTTAAAATCATCTGCGTATAACAAATACTTACAAAAAGAGAAACACTTTTTTATAGTGTTTAAATATAATATAAAAAAGAGTGGCCCCAGGTGTGAACCCTGAGGTACTCCTGAGGTTGGAATGAATGCATCCGACATATACCCCTGCACTGATACTCGTGATGGTCTATTTTTAATATACGACTCGATCCAGCTCAGGGGTGTGCCACCCACACCGACCTCAGCCAAGCGATTCAACAGAATGTTGTGACTGATTTTATCAAAAGCCTTGCTAAAGTCGATGTAGACAACATCCACCTGAATTCTCTTATCCATATTGCTATGTAGGTATTCGCTGAATGTGAACAGATTTGTTTCCAGTGATCGACCAGGGTAGAACCCATGCTGTTCTGGTATTATAAGATTTGTAATATGTGCAAATAGGTACTCATATATCAGTTTTTCAAAAACTTTAGAATTATTGACAGTTTTGTTATTGGTTTATAATTTTTAACATCATGTTTAAGACCATTCTTGAATATAGGTACCACAAGTCCGGAAATTTACCCATCTTTAACGATTTATTAAAGAGCAGTGTAAGGGGCAAACTCAATGATACAGCACATTTCTTTATAAAAAGAGGTGGTAGGTTGTCAGGTCCCGGACCTTTGTTAACATTAGGTGTCTGAAGTGCTATGAATACTTTGCTATCACATATGGTGATATTACTCAAATAAGAGCTGTTCCAAGACTCGGTGCTTGCAAATTCTTATGATCTTCAATAGGTGATTTTGCTTTATTTATTTACCTAAAATAAATAATTATTAGACATGATATAAAATATTTAGTGTACTACTAAAGGTTAAAAATAGAAGAAGTTTACAAATAGTAGTATGTTTAACATTTTTTAAGTATACTACGATGATATTATGTAAAGATAAAATTCACATATACCATATTATTTTCAATAAATTTTAGAAATTAGTTTCTTTTTTTAGACTAATAAATGTCCTTTTAATTTATATGTACGCTTAAAAATAATTTAAATAACAGTTTGATATATAACACTTAAAAAGCCAGCTTTTTTGAATACATTCTAAAATAAAATATTTTATGTTTAACAATTCCCTTTAAAGGATATAGCCGCTAGGATAAGTAAATACCAAGTAATTTAAATCAAAAGTTTATAAAATTTTAACACTAAGAACAGAGTATAAATTAAACTTGAAAAGCTAGCTAAGCCCCTTTTTGCGACAATATATCGCACTCCTGTTTCAATAGTGTCATTTCCCTAAAAAAATCAAATTTAGTTTTCTTGCCCAACGTATAGATTGCGAA
>JAHBCN010016632.1:0-19261 GCA_019359885.1 Listronotus oregonensis
AAAAGTCTCAAAAAGAAAAATTATGACAAAAAAAACTTAGTAATTAAAATTTATTACCAAAAGAAGGTAATTTAACCCCAGAAAATTAATTAATACTAAAAGAGACAAAGAATCTATACACCAGCGCAATCTAACGGCGATTTATTAAAACTTTAACGCTAATTAGAGTAGCCAATTAACGTAACTGTCAAAAAAAACAAAAAAGAATAATTCATTAAAACTGCGATTTTCGCAATAAATTGGCCACAACAAACCCCTTAAATTGGTGTAATTAGGGTAATTAATAATTAATTCTTACTGAAATTCGACTTGCCCAACGCATGACGTAATATATAAAGAAAATGATGAAAATCCCCTGAACCACCAGCGCGTCGTAAGAAAACCCCAATAAATCTACAAAAATACCGTTTTATACGGAAAATACTCAGTTAGAATAAGTCTAGAAGAACTTACCCAAGGTGTAAAGGGGTATTTTCAACTAACACGTGATCCCTGCGGCGTCGAACTACAAGTCCTGCAGTGCAGATTTCTTTCCCAAAAACAGCCAAAAAGGCAACGCAAAACTACCAAAATAAACACACAACTAAAGGTAACTTAAATCGGGAAAGATTTTTGGGAAATTTGCAGCACAAATCCTACAAAGATGGCTTGAATACCAGTAGCTGCAAATTTTCCTAGTTCTTGGCTTGAAGATTGACGTGAAAGTGGTAAAACATGGCCGATGGCCCTTTGTCCTTCTCAAAAAGTACTAGTGGGCGCACGCACATCGCTGCTAATTCTAGGAATTTTCTCGCCCCCAAATTGGCAACATCGTTACAACATTTTGAGTTGCCTACCCACGCTGCCCAAATAACATTCGATCGAACTGTCATCTGACTTGTCAAAAATAAATTCAAACAAAATTATACAACAATCCAGAATAATAACAGGTGTTTAAAATTTCAATGCAAAGAGGATAAAATACAAAGAACCTGTACAAAAAGACTCTGGAGGCAAAGGAAACTGCTCTGGCCCTTGTGACCCCACGACAACTGTTGGGAATGGAAAAATAAAGTAAACAAACTAAGGTAAATACGGAAGGTAATGTAAACAACCCTTCCTACATAGCCAATAAAAGCAAAACTGCTAAGGAAATGTAATTTCTAGACAAACCTACAAGCTGTCGAGGATTGTATATAGGGGAAAAAACCATACCGAATACCTGGAGAAACAAAATTTGGTTAAGAACCCCTGACATGGTTAATTCAAAATACAAACATTTTAAAGGTAAGTCCCTGCTTAAATTAGAAACTATTGATTTATACAAAGTGAATCAAACCTACTTAATAAGCTTGGTTTAGTCAATAGTGAAAGATGTACCTCAAAATTAATGTTGCATCGAACAAAATTAAGGCCAGTTATCGACTCGAGGTATCTTATGTTAATTTTTTAGTACACCATACTGCAAGGGGAAAAAAATCAACGTAAAGCATAAGGTAGGATACCAAAGGCGATAGAAATACAGAAGTAACCCAGCAATTACAATAAAATTTGGAGCCTTTTGCCAAAAATAATCTGCAAAAAAAAATTAAAACCGAACTGCATTAAGGTAAACAAACTAAATTATTAAAAACAAACCTAGGAATAAAAACTAACCGTGACAAAGTAATATTATTATGCCTTTTTATTAAGAATAGGTATTAGGTATATCGAATATCGATATGATCAATATTAATTTGTTAATTTTAGTTGTTGACAGTTCATTTTTTTTTGTAAGTTTTAGTTTAAAATAAAATTAAGAGTCAGGCATGCGTATTAATTAAATTTCTTTCAATTTTTTATAGCCATAAATCAAGATCTGTTTTTATTAAGAGAGTTTTTGTTTAATAATTTCCGGTTTTTATCAAACATCAATAATAAATGATTTAATTTTACACCTAATGAATGCGCAGTAACAGTTATGCCAAAACAATTATTTCCAAAAACTAATTTAAAAACATTAAAAATAAAAATATTTACGATTGTCAAATATTTTTATTTTTAATGTTTTTAAATTAGTTTTTGGAAATAATTTTGTTAATTTTTGGTATGTTCTGTCAACAATGTTAGCACAAATAGCCTGTTTGTTGGGAAGTTTATTTAAATGGTTAATTTAATTTATTTGATTCTGTCTTATTTTGGGACTTCTTGGGCCTTCAGCCACTTTTTCTGTTTGATTATTTGTTTTAATTTATTTAAGGCCTTCAGCAAATTCTTTTATTTGTTTTTTTTTTAATGAAATATGGTAATTTATGTAGGGCCCTCAGCCAATTTTTGTATTAAAGTTTTTTTTTTGGTTTTAAATTTTAATGCCTACCGTTGTTTGTAGGGCCCCTTTTCAACCTCTTATCTTAATAATAATAATAATCATTTATTTTTCCAGAGACATTTACAATAAATGTATGGATTTCGTCAATAGACGCAAAAAATATTACATTTTCTAAATACAAACACCAAACCTGGCAGTACACTTGGTAGTATATACACACAAAATTTAAAAACCAACTTTAACAATAGATTAGATTAGATTAGATTATTTGAGCGGAGATGGCGAAAAATGACCTCCACCACTGCAACCTTACCAGATTTATTGTGGTTTCTCCTATCGTTCTTTAGAGTACCTTGTCCAAGCCCGTCTTCTTAACTCTCCAGAGTCTCGACACTGGCCACTCCATATAACTTGCCGGTTTTGGCTTCTCCTTCCCAAGCCTAGTAAACCTAAGCCTGCATAGTGCTTCGCAATGGCACCACACATGTAAGGCTGTTTCTTCAGCCTCCTGGCAGAACCTATACAGGCTATCCTCTACCAGGTTTTTTCTTTCCAGGTGCTTGTTAAGTTTACAATGTACTGTTAGTTGACCTACCGTTATCCTTACGACCTTACGGCTGTGGCTCAGTAGGTCCGATGTAAACTTGGCTAAGCAGGTCTTAATGAACTGCTTTGCCTGTCGTTGTCCCGGTGTTTGTACCCACCAGCTTTGAAACTGTCTGTCTACCCAACTCTTAATAGATGCTTTGAAGAGACCTGCCGAGATACCGCAGAATGGCTCCGGGCCTATCATTTCCGCGGCTGATTCTCTTTTGGCTAGGTCGTCGGCCTCTTCGTTGCCTGGATGGCCCTAGTGGCCTGGTACCCAGGCTACCGTAAGTTTGTTTGCCAAGGCGGCTTTTTCCAGGGCCTGTATACAGTCCCCGACTAGTTTGGAATTAACTTTTGGGGAACTGATGGCCTTCAGGGCCGCTTGGCTATCTGAGTTAATGACGATATTTTTTCCTTTACTCCCTTTTTCTTTAATCCTCACGGCGCAATGCACTATTGCTGCGATTTCCGCTTGGAAAACCGTGGCGTGCTGACCGAGACTTAAGATTACCTTTTCTCTAGGCTTTTCTCCATAGATGCCAGCTCCTACACCCTTGTTGGTCTTGGAGCCATCTGTATACCAGATATGATCGGCTTTGATTGGAGGGCCTCTCTTCCAGTCCTCCCTATCTGGTATGACAATACGAAAGTGTCTATTGAAGATGAAACGAGGGGTTGTCCTGTCTGAGGGCATCTCAAACAATGAGCTGACCTCTTGATCCTCCTCTATTTCCCGTCTTGGAGTCCTTCGGTGTTCTATAATTGCACTTTGACCTCCTTTGAGCCTATAGAGTACCGCCTTTACTTGCCCCTGTATGTAGATGTGGAGTGACGGCCAGGTTTAGCAGCACTTCCAGGGCTGCGGTTGGAGCTATTCTCATAGCTCCCGTGATGCATACACATGCTAGCCTTTGCACACTTTGAAGTTGTCTGGTTGCTACGGTCTGTGAGACCCTTGCCCCCCAGGCAACTGAACCATAGGTTATCATGGGTCTTATTACCATTTTATACAACCACATGTTCATCTTTGGGTTAAGTCCCCAGCTTTTTCCACAAAGACCTCGACATCTCCCGAGGGCAATTTTTGCCTTCTGAACAAGTTTGTTGAGGTGGTCCCCAGTTCATCTTTTGGTCAAAAATGACTCCTAGATACTTAACCTCTTTTGAGAAGGGGATTTCCGCTCCATTGTGCTTTTGAGTGCCCTTAGTGCTATTTTCTTTGTGAAGGGAACAATAACGGTCTTTTGTGGATTAACCGACAGACCTTCCTCCTGCACCATTCGTCTGCGATGTTCGGTGCGTTTTGTGTCCTTTCTGAAACAAAGTCTAAGTGCTTACCTCTAACTATGATGGCTATGTCGGCTGCGTAGCCGAGGCAGTGAAAAAAAAAACTTTAACAAGAAGGATATTAAAATTATACAAAATTTACATTAAAAAATAATTAATCATGCCGAGCATCTTTAATATATACGGGCAGTTTATTAAATACTTTAATTCCCAAGTATTCTGGCGACTTTTTTGTTACGTTTAATCGCCCGAATGGAACTCGCAGACTATCCCCAGATCGGGTGAAATGACTATGCACATCACTGGCTTTAGGTATTCTTGTAATATTCAGAAAGATATATATTGACAGTTCGTATATTAAAATCTCCGGAAGAGTAAGTATACCCAGATCTTTAAACCGCGACCTGCAGCTTGTCCTCGGAGTGATTCCCAGAATTAATCTTAAAATGCGTTTCTGTACAGTGAAAACTGACTGAGCAGCCGGCGAAGAGCCCCAAAACACTATGCCATAATAAATACGTGATGCAATGTATGCATTATAAACTGAAAGAATTTCCCTAGTGGATACTACAGTTTTAAGATTTCTAATTAAATAACATCATTGATTTAATTTAGAGCAAAGTAAATTACAGTGTTCTTTCCAGTTAAGATTCTGATCCAAGGTCAAGCCTAAAGATTTGGTAGAATCTGATCTTACAATAGCATCATTGTTTATTTTAATATTAAGGTCCAAACATTCTTTATTTTGCGGGACATGAAATCTAAGATATGTTGTCTTAGAGCTATTTAAATGCAAAGTATTTTCACAAAACCACTCATACAGTCTGCACATCCCCGCATTACAGGAATCCTCCAGACCTTCGCCGGCAGGCAGTTAAATCATCCGCGTACAAAGACATTGACCAATCGGCATTTACCGCCGAGGTTATGTCTTTAATATAACATATAAATAAGACGGGCCTCAAGAAAGACCCCTGAGGAACCCCCATATCAATTTCAATAACATCAGAATGTCCCCCATTAGAGACTGACACAAACTGTCTTCTGTTTTTAAAAAAAGTGCACAGCCAGTCCATTTTGCACAAAAGCAGCTCAAGGTCAACAGTCAAATGCCCGGCTAAGATCGCAAAATATTCCAGCAGGGCACTCACCCGCCTCCAAGTGCTTTACCAATTCCTGATAAAGGTGGTGGATTGCAGTCATTGTAGAACTATTTCTACGAAAACCGAACTGGTAGGGTGTTAAGACATTATGTTTGTGGAGAAAAGACTCGAGTCTTTTTAAAAATGCATATTCAAATAGCTTGGAGAAAACCGATATTAATGCAACAGGCCAATAATTCTCTACATCCAATGTATCTCCCTTTTTTAAAATGGGAATAATTTTATTTAATTTTAGTATTTGAGGAAATTTACCTTGTTGAAAGCTAAGGTTTAGTATATATGTCAAGTCACCAGCCAACGGCTCAATCACTCGACTTAAAATTGCACCCGAAACTTCGTCAAATCCGTGCGAATTTTTATTTTTAATTTTCGCCTTTATCAGGGATATTAGTTCGTCTCCAACAAATGGAAATAAAAACAGGCTGTTCTTGACATATTTGCAAGAGGTGTTATACTTCTTTCTTGCACCTATTTTGTTAACAATTTTAAGCGGAGCATTTTTAAAAAAACTATTAAAAATATTAGCGATATTTTTGGGATTTTTCTCCAAATACCCATTTATGGAAATCTCCGGATTGCTACGGTTTACTCTTTTCTTAATTATCCCGCCAACTACTTTCCATGCTTCCCTAACACTATTTTCTGCCTTTTCAATACGATCTCCAAAAAATTTTTTTTTGTATTAACCAAAGTTCTATGACGGTTTTTGGCCAACAAATATTGTTTTTTAAGTACTGGTTGAAATTTACTAAGCTGATAAAGGTTTTTCAGCTGCGCACTGGACTGCTTTACTATATTATTAACCCAGCTTTTTTTCTTGTGATTATGCGAAAAAAATTTTACTGGAAAGTTTTTGTTAAAGTAGTACAAAAATATCCCATGAAATCTATTAAAAGCACTGTCTGTATCACCCACCCCAAAACAGCCTGCCAGTTCTCATTATCCAGGTCTTGGTAAAAGGCCTTATAATTTTGATCAGAAAAACATCTCTTAGTGACATTTCTTGGCCCATCCAGAGCAAGCAAATTACCCAATTTTATGTTAATGGATCAGTCGTCTGAGATATTATTATCTGAGACCACACAATCCAATTCAATACCAGAATAGACATGGTCAAGGGTGTAGCACCCTCTGGTGGGCATTAGAACACTATTTGCAAGATTATAGCTACTTAAAATATCACATAAGATGCTATAGAAACGACTGTCCCTTTTACAATCTATATTAAAATCTTCATTTAAAATTATTTCCCGACATGGACTATAAATATTGTCTAAAACTAATACAAGTTTATCACAGAAATTGACAAAATCGCTACCTGGTGCACGGTTTATGGTTAAAATAACCAGTTCTTTGGCATTTAAGTCAGTTTGAAGAAATACCGCATATTTCAAAGTCTCCGTCAATGCAATCCACGGGTAGATTAAGTGGAGTAGCTTTAACATCCTCTTGGCACCCAATTCCTACGCCCCCACCCCTATGTTTAGTGCGACTATAGCTGGAGACGACATTAAAATTTTGAAAACTAATCATTGCTATGCTATCTGCATTACACCATGTTTCACAGAAACAAAGAATTTTTACATTATCATTATCTAAATATTCAGCTGATATTAAATCAGTTTTTTTCTGATTTAACGCTTGACAATTCATAAATAAAATTTTATACCGTTCTAGGTTGAATATTAGCCGTTGTTCGTTAGAGTTTTCCTCTTCTAAAAAAATCTTGATATATATGCCCCAGCAGGCCACATGGAAGGATCCAGTGCCTTTTCAATATCTGAGGAGTTTATACACACTTTAAAAGAACTATAATGAGTGGGAAATTTGGACGGTAAAACACTACACTCCGCACCTGTGAAACTTTTTCTCACATAGTTTTGAAGGGATTCTAATTTTGTTTCTGGTTTAATACGCGATATAAACAAAGGGACCATTTTTGTGGCCACATTTATTTCATCACTAGTCAATAATCCTGTTCCAATAATACCCTGTTGCCTGCGATTTTTCTTTGTATGGTTATTGTTATCTTTACGATTTCGTCTATTTTTTACTTCAGTCCATTCACTGTCTCCCGGCCGAGGTTGATTTACCGCCGATGTACAGTCGTGATCCGTAGAACCAGTGGCCTCACTCATATTTTGACCTACATTTAAATCAGCTGATTTTCTATTGTGACCTGCGGGCACTGTATTTAAGATTTCATTGTTTGTTTGGCTATCTTGTGTTTGTTTACTTAAATCACACTGTCTAGATCTTAGGTTAAGTAGCTTTTTCGTGGTTTAGGTTTCCTGCGCACCCTTTTTGGAAGTTTGCGTTGTTGTCAGTTTCTTTGACTTTGACTTATTAGTATGGTGCCTAAACTTTTCATCGGTTTTCTTAAAAAACTCCTGAATTTACTTCTGCAGAAGAGTGATAATAGCTTCTTTGTCTTGGATTATAGTGGATTTGTCTTGAATTATTTGATTTTTTTGTTTAAGCAGTATTCTGAGGTAGGAAATCTCCTTGCGCAGACTTCCCTCTGGTATGTCCATAGTGGGCTCGTCCATCTCTAAAGCATCCGAGTAATTTTCTTTAGCAACATTTTGCATAATTATCGTCAATTTGAATATTATTTTTTTCACAGCAGAATTTATGTATCCACAATTCACAATTCTCACATTGTATTAAATTTGTTTTTGCAGTTTTATTACACAATTTACAAATATTTCCAGGAGGCATTTTCCTAACATGCACTCTAACAACGTTGCCACTAAAACATGCACTCTAACAACGTGGCCACTAACATGCACTAACATGCACTCTAATAACGTTGCCACTAAAAAATAAATTATCAAGACTCTTTTGAAGATTCTTTTCAAGAATCTCCTCAAGTTACTCAACTTTTTGACCTCTTTTGAAGACCAGATTCTTTTCAAGAATCTTCTCAAATTACCTTTCTACTCTCAGTGGAAGACTCTCTTCTCAGCTGTAGACTCTTCTACAGACTAAGTTGTAGACCCTCAGTTGTAGACTCTTCTACAGACTCTCAACCTACTTTCTTTTTTACCGGAAAATAAGCAGTATATATTTTAATTTTTAAGTCTCTAGCGCTCTTTTTTTATTGTAATTGATACATTTAAACGCCTTTTTTTTAATATATGTGATTTGTTTTAAATTTTATAATGGTTTTATTTAGCTTACCAGAATGATTTCTTGATATTATTTTTTTTTCTTTCCGCCTTGCTCTAAAGACTGAGACCCTAAAATCCTGGCAAAAGAACAACGAGAGGATCCTGATCTTGGAGATATTGTATAACTTAAGAAAGAAACTTGAGAAAGACCTCTATATCAGAAAGTAGCTTCAAAGTCTCGGAGATATAAAGGGTACTGAGCCATATGGGACTTTTTAGCGATGAAAGATGGACTTTTAAAAAGAGTCCGGGAAAGTTCTGATGGCAAAGTCATATCTATCACACAGGACTACCAACCAAAATGATTCCAGAAGAATTGCAAGCCTTGTACAATGTTATAGGAGGTGGCCATTTCGAAGTAATGAAGACTCTTAAAAAGGTTCGAGAAAGGGGCTGGGAAGTCTTGCCAATGTTAAAGACTGGTGCAGAATGTGTAAGGACTGCACCTCCAGCAAGGGACCTAAGACACGAAGCCATGGCAAGATGAAGCAATACAATGTAGGAGCACCTTTTGAAAGAATTTCCATATACATAGCAGGACCATTTTCAGTAAGTAAATCTGGGAATCGCTATATTTTGGTAGCGATGGATTACTTCAGCAAATGGCCGGAAGTCAATCCAATAACAAATCAAGAAGCTACTACTATTGCCGACTTACTATTTTAACAAAGGATTTGCCGATATAGAGTACCAAGAGAAATAGATACTGATCAAGGTAGAAACTTTGAGTCCAATCTATTTAAGAACCTCTGTAATCTCCTGGGAATCCATAAAACCAGAACTACATACCTTCATCCCCAGTCAGATAAAATGGTCGTGAGATTTAACAGAATTCTTGATAACTACCTGAAAATTAAAGTAAATGACCAACAAAGTAACTGGGACAACTGTATACAGACGTTTTTCTTGCTTATCGCACCGCAGTTTACGAAACCACTGGAAAACCAGCTGAAGATTATGTAAGACAGCTCACTAAACAGTTGCAAGAAATACACGAAGGAGTTCGTAATAAGCTACAGCAAGAATGTGACCGTATAAAGTCCCGCTATGACTGGAAAGCTAATCATCAGAGATTCCTGGACTGTGAAAAAGTTTGGCTCTATAATCCAAAAAGAAACAAAGGGCGTTCACCAAAATTGCAGAAGGATAATATAAAGTAGTGACCTAGCTAAATGATCCGGTGTACCGAATTTAGAAGAGCACACAGAGGAAGATGAAAGTTTTACATCTGGAACGGCTGTGCCGCTATCAAGATCGAAAAGATACTTAACAGGAACGATCAAAACTTGGAAAAGGTCTATGTTACGTACTTTAAAAATATCTGTTTAGTTAACAGAATTGTAGAAGTTAGCAATATTTTAATTAGGTTAATAATTTATTTGAAATAAACTACCTTAGTTTTTCCCTTTGTCGACGGCCATAGCGGATTATCCTGAGGGCGCTGGAGACATCCATTTTACACTTTTTTGCATCCTGTAGTAAAGGAACTCTTCCAGCTTATTCTAGACTTTTTCATTCCTTTTCACATTACTATATAAAGCGCGAAGGAAGTCCGCACGGGTCAGTTTAGTTTGGACCTTGGAGAAGTAGTTGATAGACATATATATATATATATATATATATATATATATATATATATATATATATATATATATATATATATATATATATATATATATATATATATATATATATATATATATATATATATATATCTATAAAAAACGGGGCAAAAATTAGTTTTTAAAACTATTAGGTTATAGAGATTACCGTTTTGCATAAATGAAAACACATAATTTCATAGGGGGAAAAGCGTTTATTAAAAAATCAAATATTATCCTCAAAATGCAAATTTCTATATCATGCTGAATCATTTAAAGAATGTTAGTAATGCGTATGACCTCCGTGGACCTCGAAAACTTCATGAAGGCGTCTTGGCATGCTGAGAATCAAATTGTCCAGCTGGTCTTGGGGAGGTTGTCCCATAATTAGGAAGTATTCTATTACGTCCCGTCTGTTATAAGGCGGGGGTTGGTGGTTATCCAAAGCTCTTTGAAGCATATCCCATGCATGTTCAATTGGGTTCAGATCTGGTGAAAGTGCGGGTAGCCTGAGATGGGTGATGCCTAAATTCTGCAGTGTAGTTCGGACTTCCAAAGTGCGATGGGGGCGCATTATCGTCCAAAAAATGAAATGTTCCCCGATTGCTTCACCAATTGGTTCGACGATACCTCTAATGATGTCACGAGCATAAAGCGTCCCTGTCATATTGTTTTCGCAAACATACAGATGCGTACGGCGTCCTAGAGCGATTCCTCCCCAGACCATAACTGTGCCACCTCTGAAAGGATACACTTCTTGTACATAGCTACGATGTCTAGGTGTTTCACGACTTCTCCACACTCTTATACGCCTTGAGACACTATGTAAACCAAAACGAGATTCGTCGGTGAAAAGAACGGAATTCCATTCTACCCTCCCAAATTTTGTCGTTCACGTGCCCTCTAAACGCTGTGCTCTATGTCTTTGTGTAAGTGGCACACCTCGAAATGCTCTACGAGCAGATAATCCGATCTCATATAATCGATTTCTCACTGTTCTTACAGAGATAGGGACTCTAATTGGTTTTGAAGCTGACGGCGTAAATGTGTTGCAGGAGAATGGGGTTCCGTCTAATACTAAGGGTTATGTACCGGTCTTGTTGCGGCGTAGTACACCTCCTACGACCCTGTAAAAGCCTTCTGGAGGTTGTTCATTTCCCTGTAACGATTCCACAGCCTACTTTCTAACACTTTGTGTGTTTCGCTACGAAACAGATCCACTTGTCAAACCCGCTTGAAGCATTCCAACCGATCTGTTTGCTTCCGCGGATGTTAAATGTCTTAAAGGCATTGCAAAAAAATCAACCAATTACTGTTGTATTTAATCGTATAAAACGACTTCTGAAACCTTAAACGAGAAAATATTTTTAAATGTGAATTCCTGATTTCCTACGAAAAAATACAAAGTTGTATGTACTATGAAATGATTGTGATTAATCACCCATGTATATATATATATATATATATATATATATATATATATATATATATATATATATATATATATATATATATATATATATATATATATATATATATATATATTATATATATATTATATATATATATATATATATATATATATATATATATATATATATATATATTATATATATATATATATATATATATATATATATATATATATATATATATATATATATATATATATATATATATAGAAAAAATGTAAAATCTTGACCGATAATTGAATAAACAACTGGAAGGTTATTAGGGATTCGGTCTTTATGCCTTATTAAAGTTGCACTTTTTAGCAGTCCCGAGCTTTCGGAAAATTTATTTCCTTTTTCAAGGCTGCAATATGTAAAAAAAAACCTTGGTTACATGAGATAAAAGACTAACATATTAAAACTTACCGCTAACATGTTAATGGAAAATGACTAATGCCACACCAGAGAACTTCATATTATAAATTAAAAACTTTAAAAAACATCACACATAATTAAAATACAGGAAACACAAAAGTACACCACCCCCATCACATAGAACGGTTATTGTAAATAGTATATGACGATATTTATTTACTTGTTTATTGTTTTTTCAACAAAATCCTTCCGATTGTGTGAATACCTAGATCTAAGGTCATGGTTTCTCCAAGCCGCAGTTTAGAGTCAGACAAGTTATCCCTGCGATGTAATATTAACTGGTAGATAGTGTAAAAGTGTAAAAGTGAAATTTGGTGTTTTGTAACCTTATCTGTCACCTAAGGTTAATAAGATTCAGGTGTTTGTGTGTGTGTGTGTGCGTGCGTATGTGTGTGTGTGTGCGTGTATGTGTGTGTGTGTGTGTGTGTGTGTGTGTGTGTGTGTGTGTGTGTGTGTGTTTGTGAGTATGTGTGTGTGTGCTTGTGCATGTATTACCCTCATCTGTCACCTAAGGGTTAATACTTGTATGTTAATATGTATATATGTTTATCCCCCAGCTGTCACCTAAGGGCGTGTATAGTAGTGTGTGTGAATTTATGTGACCACCCTTATCTGCCACTTAAGGGTGTGTTCGTGTGTAGATATGTGTGTGTACGTGATATTTTTTTGTAGGTTTCCGTGTAATGTGTTAACAGGGAAAACAGAAATCTGCTGTGCCCTAAAAACCACGCCCCCTATCCAGCAAAACGCACAGAAAGAAAGAACAAAGGTACAAATGCTCTGCAATAAGGACTTTTGGGGTACTTTTAGGCCAAGTAAACAGAAAATCATCCAAAATGACAACAACAAACAAAAACAACAATTAATCAAAAATAATAAAAAAAAACCGGTAAAAAAAAGGTAACAATAAATGATTGGTTCGTTTAAAATATTAATTATTTTAAAAAGAGTTACTAGAGTTAGTAGACAGAGTTCGATTGGTCAAATTTAAATTAAGTAAGTTTGAATAAATTGCACTTAAATTTTCTATGTCCGCCCTCTTATTAATAGAATTAGGATGCAAATATATCTCGATCATTTCACGAACCAATCTCCTATTGTAGCTAGATTCATTACATAGTATATGAGTTTCGTTAAAGTTAAACCTGTGTCCCAATTGGTTACAATGTACTGACAATGCACAACTGTTTTTTCCCAGTCTGCAATCACTTTTATGTTGTGTAATCCTACTGTTTAGCACCCTTGACGTTTGACCTATATATACTGCGGCTTGGAGAAACCATGACCTTAGATCTAGGTATTCACACAATCGGAAGGATTTTGTTGAAAAAACAATAAACAAGTAAATAAATATCGTCATATACTATTTACAATAACCGTTCTATGTGATGGGGGTGGTGTACTTTTGTGTTTCCTGTATTTTAATTATGTGTGATGTTTTTTAAAGTTTTTAATTTATAATATGAAGTTCTCTGGTGTGGCATTAGTCATTTTCCATTAACATGTTTTGCGGTAAGTTTTAATATGTTAGTCTCTTATCTCATGTAACCAAGGTTTTTTTACATATTGCAGCCTTGAAAAAGGAAATAAATTTTCCGAAAGCTCGGGACTGCTAAAAAGTGTTTAACTTTTAATAAGGCATAAAGACCGAATCCCTAATAACCTTCCAGTTGTTTATATATATATATATATATATATATATATATATATATATATATATATATATATATATATATATATATATATATATATATATATATATATATATATATATATATATATATATATATATATATATATATATATATATATATATATTATATATATATATATATATATATATATATATATATATATATATATATATATATATATATATATACTATGTTTCTTAAAAGAGTAATATCAAAAATTATATTTTTGTTAATTGAAATACCCTATGTTTTTATGTGGCAGATAAAGCCTTTGTGAATTCTGTATTCAACTTTAAATTTGTATTGTAAGTCAAAAACACTTTTTTTAAAATGTTATGTCTTCCCCACTGTTTGTTAATTTCGCTGACAAATTTACATGTAATCTAATGTTGACATACTTTATCCTAGACTATCTTTATTTTTTGATTAAATTATACAGGGTGTCCAAAATATTTATTCAAACATCTCTATTATCAATTCTATTTTAATTAAATTTCTTAAATATAACACCCTGTATATAATTTTGCCGTTGAAAAGCTTCAAGTGTGCTCTTTCAGAGAAGATTATGTTTGCCAATGCTCGCACTATTGTTTAGAGATATTAAGGCCTTTTCCTAAATTTAGACTCAAAATGGGAAATATCGTAGGCGGCATGGCTCAAAAAGTCGAAACAATTGATACTAGTTGGCATGTCATTGTTAGTAATAATTTATGTAATCTGGTGATATTTGGTTACATCTTGTGCATACTACCTTCCCTTATTAAGAAGTATTTGGCAATTAAAATGAAGTATACACAGCAAGAATCAATTAAAATGATTTATATCCTTGGGGAATGTTTTAAGAATAATCTTCTGGCATCCCGAGTATACAGTGAGAGGTTTCCTGAGAAAAGACATTCAGGTGCAAGATCATTCCAAAGATTAATGAATAGGTTTGACAGGACTGGAACAGTAAAGCATAAAAGAATAAAGCCAGTGGTAAACGAAAAAAAAAATAATTTTAACGTGATCTGTTGTAGAAGACCCACATAAAAGTACAGCGGACATAAATGATTTGCTGAACTTAGGTCAAACTTCTGTAAAGAGAATGTTGAGTAAGAATAAGTTTCATCCATATCGTGTGTAAATAAATCAAACCGTTAAAGGACAAGATTTTGAAAATAGGATATATTTCTGTACTTGGGGTTTTGCTAGAATTAAAGAAGATGTACGATTTTTTACCATTGTATTATTTACCGATGTGCGACATTCCACAATAATGATCATGTGAACAGGCATAATTTACAGTTTTACGCCGATTTTAATCCACATTTTATGAGGACTGTTGACCAGCTACATAGGTGAAGTATAAATGTTTGGGGAGGCATAATTGGAAACCACATAATAAAGCCCCATTTTTTTGATGGACACCTTATTGGAAATATTTTTCAAAATTTTTTAAAGCAAGAACTTGATAATCTGTTAAAAAATATATCACTACAACTATTTATAAAGATGTGGTTTTAGTTAGATGGGGCACCTGCTCATTTCAATGCTGGAGTCCAAAATACTCTGGATGAAAAATTTCCAGGCCGTTGGATCGGAAGAAGAGGACCTGTTCCTTGGATTCCAAGGTCACCAGATCTGACAAAACTTGTTTTTCTATAGGGGTACGTTAAAGAACTGGTCTACAAAACACCGCCAACTACAGCAGCAAATATGCGTAAAAGAATAAGAAAAGCATTTAATTTAATGACTACCTTAATGTTACAAAATGTAAATAGATCTTTAACCGACAGGTTCAATATGTGTTTACAGCAAAATGGTAGAGTGTTTGAGTATTTAATGAATTAATTGGGTTTATGTAAATTTATTTATGTTACCTTTATAAGTCTTGTGTTCTGAATAATTTTATTAAATGTAAATAAAATGATATAAATTTATTATACAAAAAGGAGTAATAATATTTGCCGAGTATCTATTGTTTTGATTTCTTGAGCTATGCCGCCTACGGTATTCCCATTTTCAGTGAAAATTTACAAAAAAGCCTTAATATCTCAAAAGGATAGTGCGATAGGTAAGGCAAAGATAATGTTTTCTGAAAGAGCACTCTTAAAGCTTTTTAATGGCAAAATAATATACAGGGTGTTGTATTTAAAAAAAATAATTTTAATAGAATTGAAAATAGAGATAGGATAAAGTAGGTCAACATTAGATTACATGTAAATTTGTCAGCGAAATTAACAAACAGTGGCGTAGACCTAGCAGTTTAAAAAAAGTATCTTTTTGACTTATCTTAAAAAAAAATCATAGCTTGACAACGCTTTATTCGACATACATACAAATTTATAATTGAATACGGAACTCACAGAGGCTTTATTTGCCACATAAAAACATAGGGTATTCCATTTACCAAAAATATAATTTTTGATATTACTCCTTTTTACTAAAAAATAATTTTGGATTGTAGCAAAAATGAAATTTTAAAATTTTCGTTAAAAAAATTTCTTATAAGTTCAACGGTTTAGTTACTATTTACCGACGCGCGCTTAATGACCCACACCTTGAATAAAAATGCATTTTTCTTGAAAGTAGCCCGATATAAACTAGGGAACAATTTTAGAATATAAATGGTCTTTAAAAGATTGACTATTGTTAATAATGAAGTAAAATAAAAATATTATTTAAGGTTTGTAATTTTCTGTTTAACTTTGATGAGACCAGAATTATATATTATTACATTACTGTATATATATATATATATATATATATATATATATATATATATATATATATATATATATATATATATATATATATATATTTTTATATATATATATATATATATATATATATATATATATATATATATATATATATATATATATATATATATATATATATATATATATATATATATATATATATATATATATATATATATATATATATATATATATATATATATATATATATATTGGATTACAAACGGGATAATATCTTCAATTAAGTATAGGGATAAACTAAAACGAAAACTAATAAAAAACTATAATGTGGAACTTGAAATGGAATATAAAACATATCGAAATCGCCTAAACAAAATAATAACTACACAAAAAAAACTATTATAAAAATGAAATAAGCAAATGCAAAAATGACATGAAAAAAATTATCAAATAATAAAAGACGCAACTAACGAAAAACATATTGAAAAAGTCACATTAGAATAAGTAATCACAACGGTGATGACTTCCCAAAACGACCTCGAAATGGCTGATTTTTGTAATCACTATTTTACAAGCGTTGGTATTGAGATGGAAAAAAAAATTCCACAGCCTAGCAAACCACACAAATTACAAAGCACAAACAAACAATCTATGTTTTTGACCCCTGTTAGTCAAAATGAATTAATAAAACATATTCACAGTCTTAAAAATGAAAGTTCACCAGGTATTGACGGCATATCTGCCAAACTAATTAAAGACACCCATGTAGAAATCCTAGAACCCCTTCTTCATATACTAAACCGAATTTACGAAACCGGACAAGTACCTTCTAGTTTTAAATTAACAGTGGTTACCCCTATACAGAAATCAGGACCTAAAAACATTATAAGTAACTACCGACCAATCAGCTTAATTACGTGTTTTGCGAAAATCTTTGAAAAGAGTCTAAAAGATAGACTATTAAAATTTTTGGTGATAAATAATATTTTATCAGATAGACAGTACGGGTTTTTACCGGAACGGAGTACGGCGGACGCTTTGTACAGATTTACTTGGATGTCACTAACCATTTAAACAATGGCAGAAAATGTCTTGGTGTCTTCATTGACTTAGCCAAGGCATTCGATACAGTACCACATAATAAGCTTTTTGAAGTATTAGAAGATCATGGGGTGAGGGGAAGTGCGATGAAGCTAATGAGGAGTTATTTGCAGAATAGACGCCAAATTGTTAAAATTAATAACACTTTAAGCAATGAACAAATAATAAAAATAGGAGTACCACAAGGTACCGTACTTGGCCCTATTTTGTTTATAACTTACTTAAACTCTCTTCTTAAAATTAAAATAGATCATGGTACAATTATTTCATATGCAGATGATACAGCTTTGCTTTTTGATGGTCCAGATTGGAACCAAACCAAAAAATATGCCATAGAAGGACTTAATAAAATAAAAAACTGGTTGGAGACATATAAACTGAGTCTAAATGTAACAAAAACGAACTATATAGCTTTTTCTCTCACTGGGGCAAATAGACCTGAATTTTCATACTTTTCAATTGACAATAACAATCAAATAAATGAAACTTCTGAAACAAAATATCTTGGAATATACATTGATAAAAATCTCAAATGGCATGTGCATACTGAATATTTGGCTAACAGACTTAAAAAATTAATATATAAATTTTATATCATAAGAACTTTTTTAAATATAAAGGAACTTATTATAATTTACAAATCATTGGCTGAATCAATTATTAGATATGGGATTTTGGTATGGGGGGGACTATACAACAATGCTTTGCAAAAACTAAATATTGTACATAAATATATTTTAAAAACTATATATAAAAACCCAAGCTTTCCCCACTGAAAAACTATTTACGGAACAAACAACCAACATAAGGACATTATACATTTCTACAATTTGTTCATACATACACTTTAATGATCATATTAAAATCAATATAAATCACATTTATAATACAAGATCTAGAGCAAGAGGAAACTTAAGCATTCCAAATAATTTAAAAGGTATAAATTTAAAATTTTTTGTTTATCTTGCGCCTAAAACATATAACCTTCTCCCTTCTGTGATAAAGGAAACAAAAAATAGGAAAAAATTTAACAGGGACTGTAATAAATACATTCATACCAATTACTATATATTCTGTAAACTATTCTAGTAATTTATCAGTCTGTTGCACAGTTGTTGGAAATGGATGCGTTCCTGCGGATAGTGTAGGTTTTTGCTTTTCTTTTTTTTGAATTTGTATAGCATACTTAGTTCATAAAATAGTTTAATATTGTTCTGAGATTAAAATTGTAACTTAGATTAATAAGATAAATTTTGTAACATATAACGCATACAGGTGTAAATCTTACACCTAGGCGTTAACAAAAAAATAATATTTGCATCATATTTGCATCAATGTGTTGTTAAATTAGAAATTAATTCTATATAAAATAAGACAAATTTGTTGTAATAATGATTTAATTCTAAAGGTAATTTTAAGATTATACTTAATTACTTACTTTTTACCTTTGTAAAGAAATACAGTTCAATAAATAAATAAATAATTTAAAAAATTTAAATTTAATTTAAATATATATATATATATATATATATATATATATATATATATATATATATATATATATATATATATATATATATATATATATATATATATATATATATATATATATATATATTTATTTATTTATATATATGGTACCCATAGGAACTGCGGTTGAGCATATTACTAAGCGGGTTGAGCGGGAGGCAGAACCACAAAGGGCGAGTCTCCTTGGAATATTCCTCGCCGGATCGGGATTTCTCGTGCGCCACGTGGACATCAGATGTCTTA